>JACAXG010000057.1:3467173-3683907 GCA_018881555.1 Amblyornis subalaris | reverse complement strand
GAGAGCAGCCAGACCTGCGGGTGACCTGTCGGATCTGCCGTGGGTTGTGCTGCCACAGCTTCCAGAGCAGCTACCAAGTGCTCCAGCCTGTCTGCCAGCCATAATATCTAAATTATTATATCTATTTGCACCTCATCAAGGGTCACACTACTGAGATTTGACTCAAAAAGCTGCCACATTTACCAAAAGCTGCCAATCACAGCCTGAGTCACCCAGTCTTCTGGACAATGACCAAACCCTGCCTGGGTGCAGTGGAAGGTGTCTTTGTCTTTCTAGGGAAATTGTTAGGAGGACTATGAGAGAACTGCGTGTTCCAATGGGATTTTATTCCAAGTAGAATTTAAAATGGCTCAGTACCTTGTTACTGAAGCCAATCACCTTGAAAGCATCAGATACTGGCTGCTGTCAGATAATAGTTTGTCTAAAAGAATCATGGCAACATTTATATTCATCTTTTTTTTTTTTTTCCTTAATCTTGCCATGTAAAACATTTTGAAAATGCTTTTGAAAGTAAAAAAAAAAAAAAAAAAAAAATCAACATTTTAAACCACGATTAAGCTCTAGTCTGCTAAACCCAAACAAGACTATTTTCTTTGGTCAAAAATACACCTTCATAGTTTGTAGCTTGAAAAATCTGTGCAGGAAGGAATGATTCAAGCCTCATAGCCACAACTGACAGACAACTGGTAAAATGTCTTTGTCCTGTTTAAATATCAAAGCTCTTCTGGGTATCACTTAGATGTACCTATCACAATTCAGATACTTGTGAATAATTCAAGATGTTATGCTTTAACTTCTATSAGCAATTCCCTTGAAGAGGAGCAGTAAGTAAGCATTTCTTATAGCATGGATCCATATAATTAATATTTTGATGTACTTTACCTGTCTTACTGTTTGCTCTTGTGATATTAAGTTGGTATTAAATAAATAACACACTCAGCTAACTTGTCCTACTTTTCAAAGATGTTCCAATTTATGTAATTGCTTTATTTGATTTATTGTTGCATCCTTACTCAAGTTACATATTCTGTTAATGTGCCATCAGTGTAATTAGCTGTTTCTTAGTAGGAAACTCTTTTTAATCAAGCTAGGATTTTTATTGCAAAAGGAATGCACTGCTTGTACTTCCATGGAATCAAAATATCCTTTGAATGGTATGAAGYAACCTGCTTCATCTTTGCACATTTTCCTTGGCATGCTGAAGCAAACCAGGGATGATGTGTCATTATTCAAGCATAAGAAAAATGGTAGCACTCCACTAACAAACCTCAGAGGTGACTAAAGGCACATAAAGTCATATGAAAACAACAACTAAAGTATGCTCTCATTTTTCAAATAAGAATTCAGGAAGCCTCTGTCCAAGTGACTGCGAATTATATATTAAGACTACACAATTTTGAAATGAAAACAAGAAATACGAAGGAAAATTGATTTCAGATTTTCTTATTTGCCAGTAGTGAAGAGTCAAAGATCTTCACTTCATGAAGTGAGTACACATCTTTGATTAGGAGGATGAAGAATCAACACACAGCTTCTATTCCTGAAATAAACTTCATTTCTGCTGCCTACAGCGTTGTGTACTGGTGTCCTCGAGGAGTTCTGCTCGTCTGCTCTCCAGACTCACCAAGACAACGCTTAAGGTAAACAGGGGTGGAGATGTAGCAAGAAAAAAATAAATTTCTGAAAACTGGGAGAAAATTAACTTGTTTATAGTGCCTTCCCTCAATCATTTTCATTCCTGAAGGGTATTAATTCTGACTGTTAATTAGAGTGGCATCTGCCTCCCACTGGCAGGAGACCATGAGCTCGAGCAGCATTAGCTGCTGGGACAGGTGCGGAATGACTCAAAACTCATTTCTGAGCTGCTCTCCCACCACTCCACTGCAGGGGCAACAATTTCCACAGAATCAGCTSTCTCAAGTACACCTTCACCAAGAACACACTGAGTGAGGATTTTCAGTATATAGATGCATTCTGGACATATTTTCCAAACTTCCCTTGGCAGAACAGATCAGCAATGCACTAAGATACCAACTGCTGCACATGAGGCAAAACCTCAGAGCCCAGAAATCTAACAAGGATATTATTATATTTATTCCATATATCAAGTGGCTTTAGGAAAGCACAAATCTACTGCACAAATCTATCTGAAGGAAAACTACTGTTATTACATGTAAAACTTGTTGTTTTTCTAAGTTTTGAACACACAGTGATAAATTGCACTGATAATTTTTTAAGACATAACTTACAAGTGAACTGTGTTGTATGTCTAAGGATTTGATTTCTCAATATTTTTTGTCTTCTCTACATTGTTCCTTTACTTCAGGGCAAAATYCTTTGCCATGTTAGCATGTGTCCCATATAGGATTATAAATCTACATGCACTGCAAGGGAGAAATACCTCCAATATCACATTTCTGGTAACCGACTGACAGCTGGAACACAAAGCAAAATACCAGACAAGAGCGTTTATGAATTCCTGCACAATTCCAAATGCTTTTTGTGACTTCCAATATATTTGTGAACCTGCTATGTAGACCAATTTTACCTTTGGTGCTACAGCATTGTTTCCACGTCCTGGAGTCTCTCACTGCGTGTATCAGCCCTCCAGTGTCAGGCAAAAAGGTTCTATTTATGGCTGTAATGAGCATAAAGCACACATTTCCTTCCCAATGTGCCAAACAGCAGATTGATAGCAATGGAATCTCAATATAATCCTCTAATGCCTGAAACCCATTCAAGTACCTCAATACATCAAGTGTTAAACGTTTTATAACACCTATAAACACTCCAAGGGTCTAATGAAGCTTATACTACTAAGAGTGCAACAAGTGAAAGGTGGTGTAAAAATCAATTTTCTTTCACCTCAGCTGATTTATATTCCTTCCTGAACAAATTAATTTCACACTAAGCAACTGGTTTAATAAAACTTCAGAGCAGCCCTATATTAAAGAGTTTTGTTCTTAATCCAGGCAGAGATAACTTGAATATAGTAGTAAAACAGCAGTCTGGGATTACTCTGCAATTTGTAAAGGCTGGCCTGCCTTATTTCACAGCTTTTCCTCACTGAGTTTTATTTCTGAACTTGTGAAAATGAATTTTAAAGAGCACAATGCAGGTTTGCAGTGCAGAAATAACACTATAAACAATAACGTACACAAATAAACCAGGCCAGTAAGAAAATATATCCCAGCGAAATAAACAAGTTTGGAACCTTACTCCCCAAACTGAGAATTAAATTGTGCTTAATTCTAACCCYATCTGCAATACAAATATTTGTATTATGAATAATAAAATCGAGGGGCTTGCTGAGGTACTCCATATGAAACAAGGACATGTGTCATTGCAGCACAGCTGGAATATTCAGCATTTCTGTCCTCTCTTCTCTGCTGTTGGAGCTGCCATTGCATTTCCCATCCCTCACAGCCACAAGAAATCCCTGCACACAGTAGGGCTCCTCCTCCTTTTCCCCATCCCAACAACCACCAACACATTTGGCTGGGTAATGAAGAAAAAGACAGAGATAAAAACTGAATTTCAAAACAAAGTCCATTTTCTATTCACAGACTGAAATAACTACGGTGACAAATAAYACACATTAAGCCCTCTGTGTAGCTTTGCTTCCAGCTTTACTTTCTCAATTGTGCTCATTGCAACTGCGTTTTCTTGCAGAGATTTAAAACTTAACCAAGAAACAAAGCAAGTGMTGAAACCCTCTTACAGAGCGTACAGAGCACAAAACCAGTGGCTCAAGCTGACAAAAAAAAGGGAAATGTTCTGAAAAACTGAGATCAGCTGAGCTTTTTTTTATCATTCTTCTCTCTGTTGACTGCACTGCTGACAGAAGTTAACAACACAACAGGAGCGTGAGTAACTCTTCTGTCTCACCTCACCTGCACACCATCCTGTGGCTTGCAGGGTGTTAACCAAAGGCAAAAATGCTCATAAAATCAGGTGCACAGCAGAAATAGCACCCYGGAATGTATGCAAAACGTGTGTAATAAATATCTACAACACAATTTGAATAATTTCAGAAATATTAATGCACCTCTGGAGTGTTTGTTTAAATAATGTGTTTAAAAGTAATTTAACTTTTTCAAAAATAGGCATGCATGGCAATTGTGCTAAGAATTTTTAGCCTGCATGGAGATTTGATTTGCTTGGTATTGATTGAAAAACATACGATGAAAATCACTGCTATTTTTCTAAGATTAAAAATGTCATTTGAGGCTTCAGGTTTATGTTTTCTGATGTTGCTTAAGCTGAAAAAACAAATGTGGTTTGTGACCCCTATGCCAATTCACCAGAACACGAAGCAGCAAATAGACCACAATTAGGTTCATAATGGTAACTTAAACAGAAGGTAATGCAAGATCATAATTGAAAGTTGTTTTCTTTTTTTCTCATCTCACCTGCATAAGAATCTGCTGAATGACACAAAGCTGTGAAAACACACAAAAAAATGAGTTTACCGTTACAGACTGAAACATAAAAACTGGGATTCAGAGTGGGGGCASGGTGTGGCAGGGGCAAAGCACACACAGGCCTGATTTTTGGAATGGCAATTAAGTAAATTATTTACTTTCTTTTTTCCAAAATATAAAAAATAGAATAAAGAAGATTTGATAATGGAAAAAAGTTGCGTGTCTGCCTCCAATCCTTTCAGGGAGTTCTAAAGGAACAAAAAAGTGGAAAAGGCATTTAGGAAAGGCAAATAAAGGAAGGTTTGCTACATAACAAACCAAAATGTCAATTATTTTAACGAAGAGCAACTAGTGGAACGTTTGACTTAACTCCATTTCTAAGCACTGCATCAATGATTTTCCTTGACACTGTGTAAGTCTATTAACAGATTCCACTAGAGATGGAAGAAATTTCAGTATTAATGGAGTCTTTACAAGAAATTAAGAACAAAATGAGAAAATCCTTGTGTTTAAAGCATTCAGGTTAATTATTTCAACCTGGTGGACAAGGACAAGGTAAATCTTAGTTTCAACCTTTACATTTCTAGGTAAACTAAAAAAGGTGATAACCTACATACTGCATCCAAGCTTCTCATCCTACCCCCACATTTGACCAGGTGTGTTTTTAACCTAATGAAAACTATATGATGTAAACTGGCAGATCAAATTATTCCTTTTACACAGGGAACACGACACATTCTGATGGAGTAATTAATAGTTGTCCCAGCTTACTGCAAATTGCCACGTTATAAAAATCCCTCCAGTTCCAGAATGGTATTGAGAACCTTGGTTTCAGCCTGTATTTTAATGGTTCTTAATTTGGTTTGAATGATAAAAAACGTTCAGCTCATTTCTGAAGGTTTTGCTTGTTCTCAGCTGTTTCTGAGCAAGCTCTTTTTGCTCATTCCTTATTCTCCAGCACTGAGTGAGTGCCAGGAGAACGAGCTTCTCCTAAATAAACTGGGAGACATTTGGAGACCTCAGATTTGCTGGCCAAGAACAAGCATTGGCATTTGGTGGTCTCGTGGGATGCAGTTATTGACATGGCAGAGTCCAGGCTTCAGTCAGATGGGGAACCTTCTGCTCCCGTGGCAGTCTGAGAACAAAAGCCAGTGACCTCCTCCCATGGAAAACTTGTTTTAACTGAAACACTTTCCTGAACAATATGCACCTCAAGAACCATCCCTAACCCATTTGTAACTCCCTGCTTGCTTACACCATCACTAGGACAAACTCTGGACCCAGGCACTGGCTGTATGTCAAATTGTTTTACACATTTTAAACACAACCTTCCACTCSAGGGCAAGAGGAATTTTGGGAAACTGTACCACACCACACTCCCTCTGCTTCCAAGTCTTGCCTTCAGTATACAAATCACTGCTCACCATATCTGATTTTTATCTCTCTTCCTGACAATCAGGATTTTAATTCTTTTTTCCTTCTACTACCATTTTGCCAATCTTTTCTTTCCTTCCAGGCACACCTACAAAATGTATCAGAAATGCATTCATTTCCTAATCATGGTGTGATTTTCCCGAATTGTCAGCGAATTTGCAAACAAAAAAGCAAGTCTCAAAATAGTCAAGCCAGAAGGTGTGGCTGGGGAAGCCAAGTTCTCTAAAGAACTCAGAYTTGAACAGCAGCTCTTTACCAACGAAGCAGAGCAGGATATTGCACTGCTTTTTGTTGATTTAAGGTCTGTGACACACTGCAGCTGTCACAACCAAGGGCAGACACAAAAGGCAGCCTATTGACTACAAAATGCATTAAACCTCAGCAGTTTTATAAAGCGTTCACSTGGCATTTGTCTCCTGTAACATGTCTCTGTGTTACACGAGGTATTTCTCTCCCTCCTCCCTCTTTAGAGAGATGAAGTTTAATGTACTGGCTGGTACTTAACAATCAGATTTTGTCAGCTTTTGTGCTGAATGGCATCTTCCTTCTCCCAGCACCATTCACAGTGTGAATTATTGCCTCATTCCCAGGGAAGCTGACAGATCCATSCAGTACCTGGGAGCGCCGAGCTGGGAGGGACCCACGTGCTGTCAGGCCAATCTCCCTGATGTCACATCAATCCTCCCTGCTGGCACCAGGGGCACTTCTCTGTTCTGCCTCCCTCCCCTCTKCTCCCCTGGCACTTCCCCACACGCACAGAGCAGCCCTGGGGCTGGAAGGGATCGTTGCTGGCTGGTCTTTGGGAAGGGGCAGAAGGGATGTGCTTTCCCTCGCCCATTTCTCAAGGAGGCACTGGCAGTGTTGGTCTGAGAGATTTGTTTGCTCTCTGTACGACAGGTCCCCAACACTGAAAGTCCCAAACAAAGCCCCACACGCTGTGCACAGGTAACATGTGCCCGTGGACCAGCCAAAACCAAAGAAAACAAACTTCAACCTTTTCCAAAATGATCCATCTTGCCACATCCCCTCCACACGCAGCTCTGATCTTCCACAGGTAAAGCCCCAGGAAGGGCTGAGGTGGAAAGTTTAAGTGATTGGTGCTACAATGAATCAGGCAAAAACATACAGAACACCAAAAACCCAATTAGCAAGACACCATCCTGTTAAAATTCTTTGATTCTCAAGCAAATCCTCTCCCCTCAACCCACCAAGAGATCTTAACACCTTATTTTAACACAGGAAACCACAACTCATAGCTCAGGTTGCTCTGAATGGRGCTCATGTGAGAGTGATTTCACTGTTAATGGGAGCTATACAAGGAATGAATTTGCTTCAGCTAAGCACATCACATTCAGCACAGAACTGAATAAATTCGTGCCTGAGAAGTTTTGATGGCATTAACAAAATTCCCAAACAACTGCTGGGGAAAGAACTTTGCTTTCACCACTCCGCTCTTTGGAAAGACACTCCAGTCACGTGTTCAGGATCCAGAGGATGAACGAAAATCACGAGCTGAGGAAGCCCTTCCATCAACAGATGTGAGAGGAGGCTGGAGCAGCTGCAAACCAAATTAACCTCCGTCCCAGAGCAAGTAGGAAAGCTGAATTCAGAAACAGCAACACCACRCGAACACCAGGCTTTGCCACACGCYGAATGGCAGGCATTAGGAGACATTATTTTAAATAAAGCATTCTGAATCACTTTGTTTACCCATGAACTATCCAAAAGTGCACATCACTATTTTAGATCCATCATCATCACTGAGAARAAGATTCTAGGAAGCACCATTACTTCATTGAAATGTGAGGAACTGAAATACCACGCCATTGTCACTTAATAGAAATCAATTCTACAAGAGCCTGAAACATTGCAGTTTCAAATCCCATAGCAAGATCCTTCCCTGGAAATGTTTAAAGATCAACTCCAGAATAATTTCGCTTCTAAATTATCCTGTTCCTTCCTTCCTCTTCATCAGGTTTAGATTTTATTTATTCTACTTTTTGCTGTCACATTAATATATTACTGAAAATACACTTTCAACTATTTTAAGAARAGAACAAGTTTTTTTAGTAATTTTATCTGAGACAAGAAATCACTTTGAAATAATGTTACAGCTCAAGAAAATTTATGGTTCCTGCAACCAACATAAAAGTGTGTATTTTTCATTTTCTTTTTAGCTGTGTATATAATGAATTTCACCGGTTTTGCTGATGCAAACACAACCAGTCCAAAGAAATTCTTATCAGTAACAGCAACAGAGACAAAAATCTGTAAACAATGTTAGGTGATAATAAAGGAAGATTAAGAATGGATGATCTGGATTGTAAAAATCAAGTAGAAGAACCTTTTTAAGTAKAAAAAGGGAGGCAGAAAAGTTCTCACCATTGTGATTACACTGCCTACACACACACATACACTTAATCCAGGCCCAAATAATTTACATGGGCTGCTATTGTAACAACTGATGGGTTTATTTCAATTTGAGGGGGAGGGAGGGGATCTGTGTCTATGCACCTTGAAAAAGAAAATAAATTTGTCTGCAGAAATGTGAAGAACAAGAAGGAAAAATAAATAAAAATCAGCACTTACAAGATAAGATTATAAAATTTGAATCAACTATTTAACACAAATACACACACACATATACAGTAACACACTTACACTGATTTCTGTCAGTGTTTCTATGACTGAGTCACAGCCTCAAATCAGGGTGAGGGTCAGGAGAGACCTGTGATAGCTCTGGCATCAAAAACAGGTAGAGAACTTGCAGATGATTTAAATTATATTATGTAGCACATCCAACTAYAAACAGAAAGCATTTGGAAGTAATTTGAATATTGTGATCCCAGTCCCACCTGACTTTCAATYAATTCTCAAGAGTTATTTTACCCATTCACCACTGTGTTTGTCTAACGCTTGATTTCACCGTAACAAATGGTGTGGTATTTTCAAATTTTCAAGTATTTTTTTTGTGCTGTGAGAAATGGAAAGCTAAATTTGGCTTACCTCTATCTAAGAATTATTCAGCACAGTAATACAGTTTGCCAGTGGACTACATTAGAAATCCCTGTGAGCACTGTCAGCGTTCCAAAGCCGATGCAGGTTTGTGTTTTTTGGTTTGGGTTTCTGTTCATCTAAAATGATTGCTTTACTCCAGCGAGGATCCCTGTAGTAGTCATAGTTAGTGCCATGCTGTGTTAGCCTGTGATATCCCAAGAGGAGTGAGGAGCACAGCCTCGAATCTCAAAGGAAATGCAGGAACTTTCCACTGGATTAAGGGAATGGTGGAAATATGGGTCACTGAGACTGCTGTGGGGACAGCCAAACATGAACCCCCAGCCTGACTACTAAAAAATGGAAATGCTCCTACAGATTGTGCTTTCTCCTATGGAAATATAACCCAGCCTATACACAAACATTCCAGATTCGACCAGCTCATGCTAGGGAAGTTACAAAAAATAGTATTTGGTATCTAACTTAAAATTTTTATCAGCTTTGAGAAATACTTCATAAGTAAAATTGTATTTGCAGTGAAGGACAAAGGACAGACCAAACAAGCCACTCAAATTAAGATTTTAAAACTAACAAAGCAGCAGCCTGCCTTTATTTCTGCCACAGATGGGTGTCATTTGAGAACCAGACTTGCGTTTTCCTCCTTTATCTCTTGCAGTATCACATTTTTTGATGAATTTGCCCATAGCTGCTACTCTATGAACTTGATGGAGTATTTTGCTCACAGCCCTGTACCTCAGGCAATGATTTTTGCTGTGTTCCTACTCAGATGGTGTCAATATGGAACAGTTTTCTCCCTGTTAGTGCAGCATACCCTGGACCTGGGCAGGGCAGAGAATCTGACCTACACATTGATTTTTTCTCCTAAGTATACAGAAATAGAAGAATGCATTCCATAGCAGCACAGTATAAAATGCCAGGCTCACAGACAGAAAGCTGCCCATCATTGACAGACAAGAATGTGAGGGAATTTATCTACGTGGGAAATGTAGGCACTGACAAAACTGAGCAGATCAATATTAATAGCCGAACTGTGCAGCGAGCTCTGAGTCATTTCACCACTGGTAACACCACAAATGCTAAAATCTAAGCATATTCCAAAGTCTGTAGGCAACTAATAGCAGATTTTTATTGCTGGAAGACATTTTGGCAGAGAGAACTGGACAGCACCTTAAAACTTGATGAATCTTTCAAAGAGATGATTGAAATAAATTCCTTACGGTTTCACCTCCTAATAGGTATTCCACTGCACAGTGAAGCAAGGTGAACATTTTGGTATTAAACGAGGTATTAATTACACCTCTGTAAGAAACTCCACTAAGTGAATAGATCTGAGCAGGTCACCTGGGGGTCACATCCAGGAAACATCAACCCACTGCAGAAGCCAGCACACCAAAACAGGTATAAATGCTAGAATACAAGGAGAAAATTAGCTTTAAGGAAAGCTCTCTATAACTGTATGAAACCACTAACCATACACATTTAGAAAATTAATACCTAGAAGAATCAATTTTGTCAAGGGAAGAAGAATAGGTCTATGCACAGCAGAATCAGAGGATCAGGATACTACACACCACAATTATGACTACTTTGCAGTGCTCAAACACAGCTGAAAACACAAAGCCTGTGTCTGCTGTTACTCATTCCAAATACCACTAGCTTCAAATCATGTATGTGCAACTGTACTTCTTGGAAATGTCCTTTTTTATAGAACACGAGCTAATTTTAGAAGGCAGGATGGGTGCATCGGAACGGAAATAAAGGCTCTTTACATGAGTACTGCCTCCGTGAAAAAGGGCAGAAAATGAAACTAGGTTAGATCTTGAATCTCAAAATGAGATGGGGAGACTGGGAGACGAAAGACACCTGAACTTCTAAGGACCTCTTCATGTCTGAGCACAGGCACACGAGCTGCTGCCACTGCCACAAAAGCACAGGGAGCTGAGGATCTCCTGAACTGCACTGAGTGGGAAAGGCAGAGAGGACTGGCTTGAAAATTGGCCAAACTGTACCTGTCAATACTTCCACTACGTGTTTTGACTGTGGAAAGGACCCACAGGCAATAATCTGTCAGCAAACGGAGCAGGATGATGACAACTGAGTCCCTCCTTGTTGGCTGTAACAGGGAGCACACTGGAGCTGAACCCACCATCCTCTCAGATCTGAAAGGCAGCTCAGAGCAGGAGGTTTCTGTCTCAATATAAACCAAGGACCATGACCCACGTCAGTACATCCATGGTATGGATTAAACCCCACTGGCATGGTTTAAACCCCACTGGCAACTCAGCCCTCCCACAGCCAGTTGCTCACTCCCCACCAGTGGGATTGGGGAGAGAATAAGAATGGTAAAAGTAGGAAAAATTGTGAATTAAGGTAAGAAAAATTTAACAACTAAAATAGAATAAGAAATTGTAATGAAAAGTTAAAAAAAAAAAAAAGGAAAGAGAGAAAGAAATAAAACTCGAGAAAAACAAGTGATGCAAATGATCAATAGTCACTCCCCACTAACTGAGCAGTGCCCAGCCACTTCCTGAGCACGACCCCCAGCCAGTGGGGGGGGTTTTCCTCCTGAGCTGGGCATGATGCCCAGTGGTCTAGAATATCCCCTGACTGGTACGGCTGAGCTGTCCTGCTGTGTCCCCTCCCAGCCCCCTGTGCCCCCCACCCTCCTCGCTGGCAGGGCACTGGAAGAAGCCCTTGGCTTAGTGCAAGTCCTGCTCAGCACCAGCTGAGACATCAGTGTGTTCCCAGCACTGTCCTCATCCTAAATCCAGAACACAGCAYCAACTCCATCCCAGCCCAAACCAGGATGTGGCCCTAACAGAGAGGAACACCAGAGTTTCACTCTTGGAAATATTTCATTCTGTACTGGAAAGCAGAGAGAAGGCTCTGAAAGAAYTGAACCACAGCAGCCTACACATAAATCCCCTTCTCAGCTGTACAAGGGTCCCATTCCCAAATCCCAGGACACGCTGGGGAGGGATTCCATTCATTTTCTTTGTATGGAAGTGGCAAATAAYAAGATGTAAATTAACTATACAAGTAGTAGGTATCAAGATGAATAAGCACTCCTCCTTTCATTCACGTTGTGTTGAACTATTTTATAATCTACCTACATCCACAAATACATCCTTAAATATCAACACCAAATCACTCACCACTAGCATTAAACAGTATTTCATCAGTGCATCATTTGATGGCATTTAAAAGACTTTATTTCCATACATCCAAATGCCAGAGCCAATTATTTCAAACCAGGAAGAAACACAAATATAGTGAGAAGGTTACATGTGGCATATTAATGTATATTTCAAATTGCAACAAAGTCATGAACRCAGCTTGACACCAGAACTGTATATACTGAATTGGATAAAACCAGTCCTATATCTGAAYAGAATCCCACCAGACTGTAGCACTGGCTAATAAAGAGTTTACTCTCTGTTAAAAGGTCCTGCATGCTCTTTATTTGGGAGTTATTCTCTGCCTGCCTGGTCCCCAAGAGCCTGATGTGACTGGTRCTGGCTGGTGGGGGCCCATGGCAGTCATTATTTTCCTGTAGTCATGTTGATTTTAGGTCAGACTTCTGCTGTAGTTACAGTCCTGACTCAGCAAAGCAAATAAAACCAGTGCYTCTTTCCTCTTTGTTTTCACAGACTGTTTATGAACTTGGGTTCGGCTCATTACAACTAGTAGGGTCAGTGTATAAAATCCTGGATTTTATGTATATATTTGCTACAAGTTCCACCCTGATTTCCTGTTTATCACCTGCACAGCTGTCCTCTGTAATAACCAAGCATTAACAAGATAAAACAGCCATTTGCATCCTTTTGATTAACCAGCTTCTCACCCTCATCCCCATCTCTCCCAGACTTAGATTTAAAATCTAAATCAGATTTTAAGATCTGGTTGGTCTCGCTGGGGCTGGGGGTTCAAGCCAGCTCTGGTTATTGTTGGGAAATGCTGTCTTTGAAGCACAGTAAAGTTTGAGTCATGAATGAGAAGGACACATCAGGAGCTCCATGTAGTACATAAACTCTGGAAACGAGGAAATCTGGATTTCCTCTAACTTTACATCTTGTAACTGATCCACTTTGGTGCCTAAGGAACTACAAAACTTTTCCTATCATCAAAAACTTATGGAAAGACACCACTCTGTAGAATTTTCTGGTGTTCTAACAAGGTCTACTCAGATTTCAGTGCAGCCTTTTCCTCAGGGCACTGGTCTTGCAACCAAATACAATTTTAATTTGTAAGAACTCAATGATTTTTCCAATATCTACCACAGAGCAAATGAAACAATGGCTTAGAAAATATTAGAAAAGATATATGGATAGAAAAAAACCCCACTGAACTGACATAACAAACCACATTGGAATAGTCTAGAAATGAATAAATATGGYTGGAGTGAAGGAAAAAAAGGTCTTTCATTACAGGATGAACAATTGAAATTCAGCCTAAGGAAGCTGTGAATAAGAAACTCAGCCTAGGAAATTTGTAACTAGTCAGTGTTCACATTATCATTCTGGTTTCAACTTTTACCATTTTAACAGGCATATATGTATTTTTTACATTTCAAATACGATTCAAGAGAGAATGGGAGAGGGAAGGGATATGGTAACTGTAACATTTTCAACTCCCCTTATTCATCTCTGCCAATTTGAAAATAAAATTACTATTAGAATAAAGTGAGTTGCTCAATACTATTTCTTCAGTGCCTTGTCAGAGACCCCAATCTGCAAACATGCTAAATTTCCAGATAAATAGTTTTACTTAAAATACCTAAATTATTGAACAGGTTATGGATAGAATGCTATTTCTATCAAGGTAATATATATATTGATTTACTACTGAAGTGAGATTCCCTTTCATAAATAGTGTTTTTATGAGCTCCTTGGATGCACAGGTGAACAATAATGGATGTGAAAATCTCCTGGGGTTTGTTTTCAATCTGTAACTTGTTCCAGAAACGGTGTGTTCCTGGAGGAGAACACTTGCAGCCCTTTATTCCAGGCTAACTCACCTAATTGCTTCAAGCTGCTTTTCTGTTTGCATTATTTCCTCCCTTCTCACACATTTAGAAAGAAACCATTACCCTTTTTGCTGCCAGGCTAATCAGTATCACAACTTTACACTTGCTGAAACTGCTAGAACAGGGRAAAAAAGAGAGGGGTGAGAGGATAAAACATCCTTACTGCCAAATTATGTATATTCATTAAGTTCTCTTTCCTTCAGAGGGAAAGAATCTCCGAGGCTTACATGAATCAATAAAAAGTAYTGGGTTTATAATGATAGAAAACCAGATATGTTTAATTTATTAAAGCATATCAATGTCCTTCCAGGCACACAGACTCCTCTCACCTCCCGTGTGTTGGGCCAACTCTGAGACAGAACAAATGGAAACTCAACACAGAGAATTCAGGGCTTCCTTTATTGTTCAGGGAAAGCTTTCCCAGGTGACTTGGGAGCCATGCATTCCAAGGGATGGAAGTTCAGCATCTGCTCCCATCATGTTACCAGGAGCTTAGTTTTCAATTTGCTGTCATTTTAATGCAGATTTTTTTTAACAATGAATGGATGGCTGAAACAAATTAATGAATAAAACAAAATAGAAACTTTTTTTTAAAATTCAGTAGCTGATCTCTGTTCTGAGAGGCATATCCTCTCTCTTGGCCAGGATTCTCTGAATCCTGAGGAGTCAGGAGGAAAAGGAACCTTTTTCCTACAGATCCACCTGMGTGCAAGCACTTCCCACTGAGGGACACAAACTCCTCCTCTGAGAACTTCTCTCTCTACTCTCACAAAGAGGTTACTTGAGAAGGGACATGATYGTTTTTAATTTCAACTATTAAAATTCAGCAGAAATGGCTGTTTTCAATGCAGCCACTAGGAAATACAAAAGCACAAAATGCAATAAGAAATACCCAAAGCCATCTTCAAAATCCTATTCAATAACATGGTCKGGCAAGTAATTACAACAATGCAACAAATTTGACAAACATTCCATACTCCTCAACCTTGGCCATCCTTTGAGACAGTTAGAAAAAAGGCACTCCATACACCATCAAGTTAAAAAAAACCCACTAGAATCAAATGTATCTTTTGGACAAATCACTTACACAAATCCTGCCTTATTGAGAGCAAYTAATTATCCATTTATCTCAGATGCAGGAGAGCTGGACAGAGAGACAGAGCTTTGAGGAAACACAACACACCAGCAGCCAGCACAGACACCAAAAAAATGCAGCTCAAAACCTTGCAATGTTCATTTAACATGGATTTACCATAAGATTCCACATTGCAAATGGACAGGTGTTCACAGAATCAGTTAAAGTTTGTTTACTGGTGGGATATGTGTACATATCTAGGACTTGGTTTTTTTCTTTCAGAATAAAACTGAGAATGAGCAACAGGTCCTAGGCACGAAGAACTTGTCCCTTCTCAGGATTATTTGCACAATTAACCATGCCAATCATTACACTGTGAGCAGCTGCAGAGCAGCCAACATTTGTGACACAGGACACACTTTCCAAGGGATTACTCAAATAAACAGATAACTCCACTCAGCTGAAATACCTTTGAAAGATCACACTGGAAAGCAATGTGAGACTTCTGATCATAAAAACCACAGAAGTGACATAACCTGAGCGAGTGAACTGTTGTTTTTTTAAGATGGACTTCTAATTTGGAAAGAATAAAAGGATCAACAAACACAAAGGCACTTTAACCTATTTCTTCCTCCTATGGCAACGTTTTTAACTTTTGGCCTGTGTTATCTGCTAGGGGGAATTCCATTATGAGAGCATAAAGGATGTGCTGCTTTTACAACACAGAGGCATTTTTAATGGCAGTTTCCAAAACGTGGCCTTTTGTCCCTCGGTAGATTGACTGTAAAAGCTCCCTGTCAACTGACAGCAACATCAACGTCAGAGCACAGGGAACTGAGAGGCTCCACGTGGACAACCCTCCCTGCACCCTTAACTGCTTAGGGCCTGCTCTGGGTTTTGCAGAAACATCATTTGAAAAGCAGTAAAACACCATTTGTTCTTTTCTTTCAAGTGGAAGCAAGCAACATTCAGAGGTGACATCAAAGGCACTCTCAGAGTTTACAGTGCTGAAACATGTGACTGATGGTTCCATCTTTTATTTATTTATTACAAATGAAAGCTGAAAAAAATTGGGGCAATTTTAGTGGATACTTTTCTAGTGGCCTCCAATCTGGGTTAACCAGAATTGCAGTCTGGACAACTGAAGATGAGCTCTGCTCCCAGAACAAAGTTATTGTCTATCAGTTTTTAGCACAAAGTATGACCTAAATGACAGCCTGAACCCTTGGTGCAAATAGTGTAACTGGAATCATAGAACAGAAGAAAAAAAAGAAATCTCAAGTTGTAAGGGACCCACATAAAGATCATCGTGTCCAAGCCCCTGCTCCCTACAGAGGTTCCTAAAAAAAAACCATAGGACTGCGAGCATCACCCAGACACTCCTTGAACAGGCTTGGTGCTGGTGCATTGGCACTGATACAACAGGAATAAAAACCAGGATTTTTTTTTTTTTTAAATAAAGCAGAAAGCCTCAATCCCATTGTGCTTGTCTGCTCCTTGATATCTGCAAGGCTGGATACACAGGAAAAGCAGCTTAGTGCAGCTCCACTGTGTTCTCCAAGGTGTTTTTAGTTAAATACATTAAATGCCAACCCCCTGACATTTACCCACACATCTACACCAGGGCATCTCACAGAAGTGTTGCCTTTAGGGACATCCACAGCCACTTAAAGGTTGCACCAATTTCATTTGATGCAATTTCTTTTTACTCTTGGGTCAATAAAAAGGTGTTTCAGCAAACCCACCCAGCCAAGACCTCGGTAGGTTCTTGTCMGGAGCTCAGGCTTAAAATCTGAGTTTTCCTAATCCGGAAATAGCTGTACTGGATTTCCTCCTGATGGCTTCTTACATTCTGCCCATTCTGAAAAGCCAAAACGGAATTAGCTTTTTACTTTTTCCACTTCTGCTGTTATAAATCCAGTTTGCTGTTATGAAGCTACCAAGAAGCAGATCAGCTGCACCTTTTTGATCCCAGACAAAACCAGAGACACCAGGAACAAGAGCTGAACRATTCTTGAGGCAAAAACATCAATCTACTCTCAAAACGAAGGGAAGAGTCAAATGCTGAGGACCTCTGAATACTTTAATCAGCTACAGAGCCCACATAGGTGTTATTTTCCATTTCTAAAAAAAAACCAAACCAAAACAAACCAAACAAACAAAAAAAAACCCACAAAAATCCCAAACAAACTGAACCAACAAAAGCTAAGTATAAACCAAGAAAATATAAAAGATAAGTTATTGATTCTTCAGTGGTGGATTTTCAGGCAATGCTTGAACAGAAACGCAGGTGTGACTCAAAAAAGCCCCTCTGGACCACTCTGGACCATTGCCTCCCTGYGGCTTGCAGGTGGGGAGTTTGGTCAGTAAATAAACCAAATGTCTTCTAAATCCTGAGGAGGTTGAAACAGTTGTGCAAACTGAAACAAAGAGGAAAAAGCCAAGGTGTACAAATATTTACCAAACAAGCTGAGAGCAGCACCTTGCAAAGGCACTTGTGAGTGTGCGTGGCAAATACTCTGCAGAAGCTGCACCCTTGTTGTATGCACGTGGATGTCTGCAGGCTCAGGACCCTCCCTGACCCAGCTGCACTCCAACTGTGATAAACACCCCCAGAATCCCACAAGGGACTCCAGAACCTCAGCACACAAAATGTAATTTCCTTTTCGTTGCCACGTCGTGTGTTTACAACGYGAGAACAGATATTAGTGTCCCAAATGATGGCACTGCCAGTTTTTAATTTCCGCCCTGCTCTGGGTGTGCCCCCACACTTTGCCACACACACCAACACCCCAAAGTAAATTTGTAAAGGCAGACACTTAGAGCTACACCTACCCAAAGAAATTGCTGCAGCAGCTTTCACAATAACCTCAYTGATCATGCCTTAGAAGAAAACCCTTCACTACCAGGACAGGATTTACTGTGGATTATTAATTATTCTGCAAGCAATTTCTTTACATCAAACAAACAAACAAAAAAACCCAAACCCAAAACCAAGAAAAAATGAAGAGGAAAAACGTGTGTGTTAAATATATCTATCCTAAAAGTGATGTTACACAAACAGTAACGAGATTAAACATAAGAACACGTGCAGGTTCATACCTTGATTGAAGTGTTCATTTAATATAATTTAGGTATCTGAAATATTCTGCTTACTTGATTAGAGTAGATTGTTTGCATTTTGATTTATTGCTTCAAGATCAGTATTCATTAAGTCACTTAATATAAAGGCACCCTTACAGCTGCTACCCTATTAAAGGTAATCATTTTTCCCCATTCCTGTTTATAGCACAGTCACTGTTACAATAAAAGCAGTCTGCAGTCATCTATTAATCACAACCACAGCTTCCAAGCAGAAGTATCTCCAGAAAAAATTTCTGATTGTTAGGCATTATGTCATGCACAAGAATTACAAATTATATTTTGTCTCAAATTCAAACAGTTTGTAGTTGCACATACTATCAGGGACGCCCTGGGGTAACTCTGCAAGTGAGTGATTCATATTTAAAATCTTTGCCTAGAAGTTTCAAAATTACATTCCCAGCAGTGTTTTAAGCCTGCATTTTTGGCTCCTAAGAGTCTCGGTTTTCACTCAAACCAGTGTGCTGCAATAAGTGCAATTCCTCTGTAACTTCAATAAAACTTTTTAAATTAGAACTGTAAACAGAGCACTTTATCTTTCAGCACCACTGGCCGCAGACTACAGACCTGGTTCAATGGTTCTGGCTGATGCATTTTACATTTATTCTTTGCCTGGTATCAAAAAGGACAGAATAATCCTGTGATAGTGACATGTAATTAAGTGAACCACTGGCCAAAAGAGATTATAATTCTAGAAAAGCCACAGTATGCGCTTATCCCCTTTGTTTTATCATCTCTGGAAGGTCAGAAGGAAAACACCACGACACACAAAGCATACAAGATACAACACACACAGACTTCAGGAAATTGCTRTGAGCTCCCAGTTCTGTGGGTTGTGTTCATACCACGTTACCAGCACTGACTGCACTCCATCAAAACACTGCAAACCACGCTGGAAAACYGGGCAGGAGACAACTTTTAGTAGCTGTTACTTCAATAAAATAGATTAGGAATTTTTCTAGCATCAGTCCACACCTAGGTTATTAGTGTCCACTTTCTGATGTAGAGAGCTAAACCTTGAACTCAACTTACAATATTTATTTTTTCCTTATTATTCAGCTTATTCATAGTTGAGGAAAAAGAGGCTTTTTGTCTATTCCATAATTATATCAACAAAYCAGTAATGCAAAAATATCCAATGGCATTTGTCAAATCCCAACCACAAAAGCATTTCCTGTCAAATCCAGTATTACTTCCTCATACAAAGCATTTTTTTTCCTGTTGCTGGATAATACCAATTAATACACTGATACTTCTAGGAATGAAACAAGTTTTGCTTTACTCCTTCCCTGGTACAATGCAACACTCTTTCAAAGGCCTTCCACCAACACCAGYTTTATAGGGTCTGTTTGTAATAATACTATGAAAAGCAGCACTTCCACTCTGAGACTGCACCGTGCTGTTTGCTGAGGGATCAGGCATCCCATCACAGCTCCTTTGCTCCTGAGAAAAAGAACTTCTCACAGAACTCCTACTAGTATCCGTTTATACATCCAATTTTATGTATTGTTACACTTATTTCTTCTCTTTCTGTGGTTTCTATCCAAAATCATTACAATTAATGCAAAAAGTTCCACRGCCTCCAAGGGATTTCATCTATTCATCTTCCCATTCTGTCAAGAAATGCTGATGTTTAAAGGAATCATGTTCCTTGTTCTGTGTAGCTTCATTAAAACTACTGTGGCAGAAGCAGTTCAAAGGCACAAGGTTTTTAAAGCTCTGAAGAAGCTTGAAAAGTTTTCCTGGTAATATATTAAAAATAGATCTTTTCGGTATAATAACGCTTCAGTGAGGTACTGATAAGGTAGAGAAGATAAGAAGAGAATGTGGTAAGAGGAGCAGAGCTACACAAAWATATCAGCCAAGGCATCTCAGGAGTCAAAGGCAGAAGCTTCAGTTCCCATTCTGCATTTTAAGAGTATCTGAGCAGACAATGAAGTTAAATTAACAACTCACTTCAAGTAGACCGAAATTATCACTGAAACAATAGAAAATGTTCAGTTTTGGGCCACTGAAAGAAGATAAATCGTAGGCAAAGTTGCATGCAGATAAGTCACCTTACAGCTCACTTTCTAACCTTGACTCAAACTGGAGAGGGGGAAAAGAGAAAATAAATTAAAGCCATATATTAAAGACCAGAGAGCAAGATAGTTTCTTCTGTAACCTCCTGAATTAGTACATTTACTAAGACTTATGAAATAACCTTGTATTATTTTATAAACAAATCCATGTTATTGAAATAACCACACAGTGAGCAAAAGCAAAGTGCACCTGGGGAAAATAATGGCAAGCAGGATTTTTATTTCACCCTAAACAGCCCCCACACTTCTAAAACACTGCAAGCAATTTATAAAGGCAAAGGATCAGAAATACAGACAATTTTGTTCTTCTTCAAAGGGTACTTCATGTAAGATTAAAATGCTTAGAAAAGGAAAGGAGAATTCCTACCCAACACCTACGAAGAAGGGCAAACAGAGCCAGACTTCCTGAGTGCAGCAGCCTCTGTCCAGGAGACTTTGGACCTGCAGTGACAGGTACAGGATGCAAAAGTGCATAAAGATGCTTAAAGAGCTCAAGGAAACAGTCCATGAGAAGGACACTGCAATGCCAAAGTGAATTATATGAGATTTTACCCACTGAAGTTGGTTGCCTTCATGCTGTCATTAATGACTGGCTGTCATTAATAAATTTTATCATAACCCTTTGGTCATTTTACTTTCATTTTGCTTACAGTTAACTCCCTCAGAGATTTTATTTAAGTTATTTTGACAGTCATAATATTTGTATGAGAAACAATCTCAGCTATGCAAACCTCACAAGCTTCCACTCTGCACATCCTGCAAGCTATAAAAAAACCTTGAATTTCACCTGGATTTTCTTCCAGCAATGATGCAGCAGCTGATACCACTGAGCCTCAGAGGGACTGAGGGACACAGCACAATCCTCTTCCTCCAATACCAGAATCCTGGCATTTTGGGGAGRGATGCTACTCCATCATCATGACCTCCTGCCCCATCCTGCAGAAATTCTCACTGTGGAGCAGCAGTGAACTGACTCCCTTTATCCTTTCTATGTTTATTATTAAGGACAGCAAATGATCTGGTTGGAGGATTTGGGGGCACATAGACAAAGGCTCCTCACATATTTCTGTCCCACCCAGAGAGAGTTAATTCAATAAATGGGAGCTGATCAGCCCAAGCACAGCATCCCCACCAAAGGGCCCAGGAACAGGTTGCAGTAACTTTCCTCAACTGCTGAAAAAGCAGGAATGGGATACAATAAGGACATACCAAGTCATTTGATGGAGTTGGACAAAAATACTAAATTAGAGCATTGGGAAGCTGTTGCAAAGGGAAATGCTACAGCCTGTTAAAATACAGGACATAAATATATGGACAGAGCTGAGCATTCTACATTTATCAGTTAACACATGTAAATGTGGGGCTGGATGCAAAAAGACAAGCCACATTCTCTAACGTCTATTTTGCTCAGAATTCCATACCATGCACAACTAAACTGATGGTTTATGTATCCATTACAACACTTCACAAACTTTTAATTACAGTCTTTGAGTAGATAGCTCATACACAGATCCCACCCAAATATGTGTGTATGAATGGAACTGACACGAGGGTATGAAGAACTGAAACCACATGTTAAAAACCTGCACTGCTGCTTGTCTAAAATCTTTTAATATAGCAATTTTCAAATCTAGCAATTTTCAAATACCCCATGTGTTTGAGATGCTAGAGAGAGCATGGAAATCTAAGTCACACTGGGGTTTACTACTGCAGAAAAAAAATTCTTTTGGCACTAAGCATTATCAAAAATAAAGTACACAATATTTCATTTTTCTCTTTTTGTGCTATTTCCCCCTCACACTCAATTAATAAACCACATTTTTATTTACAAAAAAAAAAAAAATATTCACTCCCTACCCTTTAAGGGCACTACTTCCTCCCAGAGCAGAACAGTAGAACTGCCTTTCCCTGATGCCAAGGGCCATCCACAACCCCCTGCACCTCACCCACAGATGCTTTCCAAGGGGCTGCTCCAAACACACRCCCCCAGAGGAGCATCATTGCTCCCTCTGCTTCTCCTGCTTGATATTTCACACAGATGATGCCAAGCACGAAGGCTCCCCCACCCCACGAGAGCCTTCACCTGAGAACAACAGGCTGGGGCACTCCACTCGCGTTTGGGGCCATTATTCCCAGGAAACGAGAGATTTCCTTCATAACCCGGAACAGGCACCAATTCTTCACCGAGCCACTTTTCGTATCTCTGCTCTAATTCCACCAATAAGCCTTTTAAATCCAGCAAGTGCCTTCGTGGTCTGTCCCAAGGCCTCCCCTGGGCAGGGCTGGAAACAATCCACACAGCAGATCCAGCTCCTGAATGAATGAAYGAAAAAGTGTCTGTGCAATTTTCCTCCTTAGTGCTTGGAATTATCCTGCTGCCCCTGTGAAATGACCACTTTGGTCCTCGGCAAAGTCTTTAATGACAAAAGGGATACAAAAGAACAGCTTTATTAGCTGGGATATGGAACTCAGTGCTGATGGTAACAAAATGGCACTGATGATACGAACTGCATTATTTCCAGTCTCAATCTAACCTGAGCAGAATGAGAGATTTTCTCTGKGTTTTTTGAAGGAGCAGTTGCTTGCTCACTCTGTAAGCTTTGAATTTGAGCACATACCTCAGAACATAGTGCAGTTCTGCCTTCTTTTGCTTGAGCTTTGAATTCCCASAGTTACAGGCTGAAGTCTCTCCCCAGTGATCAGAGATGGACTTAATTTCCATATTCAGTGTTTAGCTGTTTCTTTTATCCATCGCTTTACCAAAGATGATTTCCACACATTATATTTGACCACCAYCCAGAATTTTTCTCTGAAATTATCTGGGAATTAACAAAGCCATTGGAGCACAGGATAGATAAAGCATGGCACAATTAGGGGACTATAGTCTGTGTCAAACTGMAGAAGCAATCAAGGCCTGTATTCTTCTTTGAATACAGAAAGACATCAGAGCCATAAGTGTAATGAAAATAGCTTATTTTTGTTTCAGTAAAGTCTGTATTTGAAGTCTTCGACCACCTTCTCAAGCCTTCATCTAGAGTAGAAATTTTCTTATTCTTCTTGCTGCATGAATCAGAACATTTTCAGAGAAAGCTCCCAAGCAAGGCTCTGGATTTAAAATCTTATCCCAACATTTTCAACTACGAATTTTGGCTACCATACAGTTCTTCTCAGACACCTACCAGGTACCAAGSATGAACTGCTCTTACCTCCATGTCTCAGCAACCTCTGAATTCAGAGCCCATAGACAAGCCACCTATTTCTGCCATTAGCCCTCTTTTCAGCTTCTAGCACTCCTAAAAAACCCAATTTTCTGTTTCAGTCTCTAAAGACCTAAAAATTACTTTCCTTCYTGGAAAAAAAAAACATTAAGTTTCTGGCATTAAAGAGCTGTATGACATATATGCCTATTTTATATAACTATTAGGAAATATGTTCTTGTTGATTAATCAGGACTGTGCAATATCTGAAAAAAAAAATCAGAACTTTGAAGCTTATTACAAAACCAGCATTGTTTCTATCATATAGATTCTGTTTACAGATCTTAGGGAACCCACAGGAATATAAAAGCATCCTCAGCATTTTGCCATTAATCACAAAAATCATGTGTGTGCATCCCCTCCCCGGCACAGCAGGCAGGCCAAATGCACAGTTCCAATTTTAATATTTATAAATTGTTAAACATGCTCTTTATCCTATTAAGCCATATTTAAAACGAGCTTCCAAACAAGCCATTGCCATTAAACATGTCACTATTACAGAGCCTCTGAGATATAGGGAAAAAAAAAAAAAGCCCACTTTGAGCTATCAGACAAACAAGGACTGTGGAAATATCCAGGAAAAAATTACATTAAGGAAATTATTTTTAGAAATGGTTAATACTTCATCCTTTTGCCAGGGGCTGTGGTGACTTCRGGCAGGTGACAATTTCCCCGTGCTGCTCTGCCCTTCCTATTTTCCATTCCTGGCCTGTGAGCACTCCAGGGTAGGAAGGGACTTACATTCTTAAGAGCCTTTATCTGAAAGCCTGAACCTGGAAGGTTTTGAACACTGTTTYGAAAGAGAATTCAAAAGCATCTATCACTTAAAGCAAAACAACCTAGATTAGGTCCAGCAGTTCAGTGTCAGGACACTCATTAGACTGTCAAGCAACCTTGGGCACATCACTYAATACCTGTGTGCTTTTCTTTCCAKRAGCAACAGATCCTCCCTCTCGTGGCAGCAAAGTTGGGAGACTCAGCTCATTAAAGTCTGTAAAGTGTCCAACATTTTTGAGTTGGAGGAGCCTCATGAAATGCAAACACAGATGAACCCCCCTCAAGAGGTGTGCTAGCAAAAATAAGGATTATGCTCCACTTCAGCACTCCAGAAGGCTCTCTGCTAGTTTACCTTAACATGACAAATCAAAAAGAACATCCAAAGGCCTCAATCAAACAATTACCGTGAGAAATCACCAAAACACGAATTAGTCTCTAATCCAACCTGTCCAAAACTCAGTGAGTCGATGAGCCCACGAGCATTGCTGRCAGAGGAACAGAGACTCAGAGAGAGCAAAGGTCCGAGGCCACGAGGCAGGGGAATTGTCACTAGAAGGTACATTCAAAAAAGAAACCCCTCACATGTCAGGGCTGGTTAAGAAAGAGAACAAAGACTGAAAAGTCTTTATGCTTTCCACCCCCAAGAGTACAGAGGCTAATCGGAAAGGGGGTGTGCTTCCCACTGACATCTCCATACAATCCTAGCGGTTCTAAACCAACACAAGCATTTTCTCTTTTTCAATTCTTTTTTTTTTGTGCTTATCACCAGTTTTGTTATTCTATGAGCATGATCACAGCTCTGAGAGGAGCCCCCTTAACTCCCACAGCCAGGAATGATTTATTACGGCAACAAGGGAAGGAGAGCAGGGAACAAACATTTTCCCCAAAAACATCAGGATTGGCAACCTGCATGTGGAAATGCTGTAGAGTAAGATATTTTTTTCCACCTGCATTCCAAAATTGYCAGTTTTCCCTTCTCCTGATTCTCTCTGTGTCAGGACACCAAATGACTGCACTGCCCAGTACAAGGCTGGCCCATCTCCTTCAAGCAAAGCATCAGTGAAACTCCAGGGCCACTGCACAGAGAGCAGTGACCTTGCAGCTGAGACCTTTCTGCTTGCTAAGAGCAAGGCAAGAACATTCCTAGAAAAATTCCACATTTAAAAAAAACTTTACATTTTAACTCACATTTGACTCACAGACAATTCAGCTCTCGGACGGATCAATTATGTCAAGCAAACATGGTTAAAAGGCAAATCCTCTCAAAAATTGCATGGGCAAAGGCAACAGGATAAGGAGTAAAACATATTTGCAAAYGATCCTTTAGCACATACCAGAAAAATTAAAACATGGTAGGAAACATTTTTCTAATTATTAATTTTCATCCTATTGTCTTTCACTTTTTTCCTTCGGAGACATCAAGATGATTTTGGGTAAGACTGTGAACAGCACCAGAAACCTGCATCCTGATGTCTCAGAAGAAAAAAACATTCCCCCACTTCAACCATTAAACTCTCCAAAGACCCAGCAGCATTTCTGAGCACCCAGAACACACCACTGTGCTCACTACTCAGCCATCAAGCATATTTCAGAACATCTGCATATTTATTACATAAAAATTACGTGTTTCTGATTTTAGTCTTCAAGTTAAGCTACGCTGCTGGTCCTAAAATCTGGATTTGCCAAATTCTTTCTATATTTTAATTTTGGCAGACAACATTTCATTTCTTTTGACATTTTTTTTGTTAATTCAGTTGGATCAACAGCCTATAGTTTTACAGGTGCTTCTCAGCCACAGCAGTTCTGTGCTAGCGACTCCGTGCTACATTTAGGTGTCCACTCACGCAAGCCTACAGACATAAAAGTTTCATAAATAAATACATTTTCAAGGTGACTTTCTTTAAGCAGCTCAATTCAAAGATAACAATTTTTGCCTCCTGGCACTTATTCTAAAAAATATTCATTTTGCATGAGTAAGTCTGTGTAAAAGGCAAAGAGATGCCACTACTGCTTTTAAAAATAGTTGGGGAATAAAAAAGAAAGGAAGTTACATATTTTCTAAATTCCTGTGTAGATAGTGTCATGGGAAATTTGGTCTGTAACTTCAATTAGACAAAATGTTAAGGTCAGCCTTGGGCTCAGTTCAGCAAAGCTCCAAGTCACTCATGCAGGGAATTTTTCAGGTTATCTCTGTTCACTGCCTTGATCCATCTATTAATGTCGGAAGGAGGTTTTGTGGATGTAGCAGAGAACAGCTCAGAGCACAAATTGCAGGGGTGAGCACAGAACTGCCAGTTCCCCCTGGGCCAGGGGGTGACAATTTTTATAAACACAGACACAGTTTATGGTACCAAAGGACAGAAACTTGGGGGGGCAAATTCAGTCCTGTGACTGCACAATGACAATGGAATCTTCCTATTCACAGACCAAAGGTAATTCAAGGCTCACTCCTGGATAAACGCAGGGAAGCTACRGCTTAGCATTCCTCAATGCCTACAAATTCACAGGGAGAAAAATACAGGCACATTCCAAACGCACCCAAAGATGGTTTCAGGACAGGATGAAAGAAGATGTCACGTTGGATTGCATTCTCTCTTTTCTGAAGAGCCCAACCCACAGCACACAACATACATCCAATGACATAACATTTACATTAATGGGGCTAATGCTAAAAATGGCAAAGTGCAGTTCATCTGACRAGCTGGCATTACTTTAATTTGCTGCCTTATGCATCTGCTGCCCAACCTGCTTTCCTGGTAGTTTTGTTTGAATTAAGATGCCACAGAAGGGGAGAAAAAAAAAAATACTTGTTTTCTTGAGGGTAGTGAACTTGTTCTCAGGCTTTCTGAGAGTTGCTTGGGAGCATATTGGAGCTCCTGGTGTCTCTACTGCTGCCTGAGTGCACAGATTTCTCCTCGTCCCAGGGGGGGTTTCACATGCCCAGTAAGTGACATGTGGGTACTTTTAGAGCATGCATTTATAAATGTGCAAGGACATTTGCACACACACATTTATTGCATACATACTGCAGGATGTGGTAGTTTTCATTCCATGATGAAATACGTGCTGGTGACACATGGTGGTTGTCAGACAAGGCACAGAACTGCAGAGAGACAGACTGGGAATTGTTAAATGTGACATTCATGCTAAGCCTTATTTTCTCTTTTTGAACCACATAGGTCACTGGAAACCATTCATTATCTCTGAGAAAAATATGCCATAGAAAAGTTTATGAAAAAGGTGCAGGGACTAGGTTTGGAAAGAAGGAAAATTTAAATTTATATTCTAAGACAACTTTTTTACATATTATATTTTCTTACCACATTTTAGAGATCTCTCTAGATCCAACAACTGCTTTCCCTTTCTGGTGTTATCCAGTTATCTGTGTTGTTAAACATAGATTTGAATCCCCACACATTACTGGAAACCAGCTCCATTCCAGAAAAAAAAMCAGTGGTGTAACATTTTATATTTGAATTATGTAAATATTGTGAAGACACAAGTTTTTCTAGCAGTTCCCTTTCTTTCAGTTTCACTCCAGGCAATGATAGAGCAAATTTCCCTCTTCTATCTACTCAAGTTCAATTTTTCCTGTTTAAAAGGCAAGGGAGACAACAGACTTACAAAAAGGATTTATCTAAACTAGACCTGCTGGCATCATACCTGCATTAAACGTACATGTACGTTCCACATGCAGCTGTTCCTGTCTGARTTAAACTTTAGAGGAAAAGTCCTTATGATCATTGCTCTGTGTGCCTCAAAATAAAGCACCAGAGAATGTAAAGAAAAGGGATGTTAATGAAAGAGATTTAGAAATAATTAGACAGGTCACCTTTTAATTTTAGTATATGTAGTCCTTTAACAATTATTCAGAGAACAAGACTCATGGTTATCAGAGTACTAMGAYAATCATSCCAACAAGTCAATTGCTAAGGAACAAATACACTGCTATAACTAATTTTCATATCCAGTTTATGGATTTTTATTTTATTCCTTTTTCCCCCAGAAATCAGTGTACTCACAGATTTTCATGAGAGTCAGATTTTCATGAGAGTTCAGCTCTCACTTTGGCACCCAAATGAGAGCCAGACTTTGATAAGAGCTCGGTGCCTTGCAGAACAGGAACTGTGAGGAGCTGAGCTATTTTGAAAATCTAGCAGCTGCTGTGTAGGTTGAGAATATGAAATTCTGGTCCCGAGCTCTTTAAAAGTCTGGCCTTACCTAACTAACAGCATTATAAGCAAGAATCCTAAATCTAGGAAATTACAGTTC
Source organism: Amblyornis subalaris (assembly GCA_018881555.1). NCBI lineage: Eukaryota > Metazoa > Chordata > Aves > Passeriformes > Ptilonorhynchidae > Amblyornis > Amblyornis subalaris. Next base: position 3,655,405 of record JACAXG010000057.1, on the reverse strand, counting down.
CTTCTGCAACGTCCTTTGTCCTACAGAAAACTTACACTTGTAGTGCCTTTCAAGAACTTTGCATTCCCATTATTCCTGCCAGGCCCCTCGCTGCCTGCAGGAACAGCTCTGACCTTTCCAACACATCCTTCTTCAGGGCAAAAAGGTTATTTTTCTTTCCCTGGTTTAATAGTAAAGTTGCCTCATTACTGGCACTCTTACAATTTTAAACTGAAATAATGCTTAGCATTTGACTCAGGCTGCTCAGAGTGTTCTGCCAGTGTAACCCCAGTGGTCACTGCCATCACCTGTCCCTCTCCAGGTGCAATCCTAACAGGCTGTAAAATATGGACACATTCCCTCTGAGCATCCTTGATCAGCTGGAGCGTGCCCTCGCTCTTCCTCACTCCCTCAAATTATGACAGTTTAAAATTTTAAAAAATACATAAACGCTAATAATTATGAATAGAATATTACTTTTCCAAAGTCGAAACATCAGAGCCATCTCAGATAAAGAAAAAGCAGTCCAGAAATGGCACAGGTTGGTTGGTGCTTTCAGACACTCCAATTGCAGCAGCACATTATTCACATCGAGTGCAGTGCACAGGCATCAACTGTTCTTCTGAAACACTTTCAGAATTCCTTTACAATGGATGTTGCCATTCTCACTCTACAAACTTTCATTCCATCACCACTTTGCTTGCTGAATAAACCCAAATTTTTTTTTCAAAACTTAATTTTTTTCAGATACTTTTTTGACAAAATGCTTGGTTTTGTAACATATTTTTTAAATGAAGATTTAAACTATCACAAATGATTGCAGAAACCTTTTGATACTTTGATAATTTAATCAAGGTCACTTACATTTTTCCATGGGTTTTCTTAATTTCTTGGTGGTTTTTGGAGATGAAAGAGATAAAGTGTGATTTATGCAAAACAGTCCACCAATTTACATGGTCTGCAAAAGGCCTGAACAATTTCATAATAATGACTGGAAATGGGTRATTATTTAGTTAAGCCATAAAGAGCAGAGACAATCCTGATTCCTGCCAATGGAAAATGAAGTTTTTTAAAGACATCTTGAGAGAGACCTCTAGAGATGTGCAATCAGTGCTTTAAATCCTTTTTAAGTTATAGTCCAAAGAATTTCAGATGAGATTTCCAGTTTGAGCCAAAATCCTTAAATCCTTCACTTGGATTGCACTGACACAACCAATCTTATAAATTCAGGCAATAAACTTTAGTTTATGCAACAGCCCTGTGACAAAAATATTTTGAAGAGATTTAAGATTTTCTTGTTTTTAAACATGAACTGAAAAGTCTCTAAACAAATTATATTAGCAAAATCATCACCACTACCAGACAGCTCCATTCCTCATGTTAATTTCAAATATATTTTAAATTTAATTCCAGTTGTCACATAAACTATTACGCACATTTTGTAATCATGCATCTCTAATCAACTTTAGATCCCAAATCRCATTTGTCTGGAAAGTTTCAAGCCTTGAACTGCACAGCCACGAACCAAACCTTCATGGACATGGAAACATTCACACAAGGTAATCGCTGGAATACAGGCTGCTCCTCCCCTACCCAGGCTACACGGAATAATAACTGTGTTTTAAATGGTCATCAAAGAAATGGTATAAAAGGGATTTTGGAAGCACTCCTCCTCAAATTCTAGGAAGAAACTGAAATTCCTGCAGGAGATCAGGACCATGTAGATGGAGTAGAGCATCTCAGCACCTTCCCAGTGGCACAGACAAGGCGCAGTGTGTGCCCACGGCTCTGTGCCCGTGTCCAGCTGGTGCCCAAAGGCTCGCAGGTCAGAGCAGTGGCTCCAGCAGAGCCCAAGGGACTAACATTCCCTGCATCCACATCATCACAGCATTTCCTCTGCCTCTTTCCACCAGCACASTCCTCTAGCACACTCACCGAAGGACCAGACTGCATTAAAGTGAATTTGAAGGCACAAATGTCATTTATTAATTTGCCACTTCCCCCCTCCCCCTCTTCTTTCTTGGCAATCAGCTGTGATACATAACCTGAATTTTAATACCGAATTACAAGAGCACTGTATAAGTGACACACTCTAAAATGCAGACTTTCCCTTTTCTTTTAGGTAAAATTAAGCTAATCTGCTTTGACAGAAGAGGGCTCTTTGGAACCACCTAGTGAGTCTCCCAAATATGAAGCAGTAACTCAAATGTCAATTACTTTTCCAACAGCAGACAAATTGCTGGCACACTAATGCAATTTAAGGACAATAATTAGATAACAGGACTACAGAGTGTACCAGGTGACAGAGTTTCTGAGATAATAGAATCTAGTGTCCTACTTCTTAAATATTAACATCATTCCATTTCACTCAATCGGTTTATGGTAATTTTAAAAGGGCAAAGCAAATTCTTTTTATTGCTAATAATATTGTGCTTCTCCAGCATTAGCTTTGAAGGTTAGCAATTTACAGGGTCAAACCTTAATTATATTATTTCCGTTTTATTTACTTTTCTTTTTTAATCTTTCCTCTTTGAAGCCTTTTCCTATTATAGAGATTTTAAAGCACTTGATTAAAAAAAATATGAAACCCTTGAAATGTGAGTTCACTGTGCTCAATAGAAAGGAGCCAGTTTCATCACAGCACATGTAATCTCTTGGTTATATCCATTTAGAAACTCCCAAACTTTTCCTATAATCACATTATAATTGCATTCTACTCTCAGTGGTTTGGTTAACTGCATGGGAGGCAACCCACGATGCCATGTAACATGTCCAAGGTTTTGCAAAATAAATGCAGTCAAGTGGCTCCCCAGAAATATTCCAGGCAGAAGAAACCTCCTTGCTTCAGTCACAAGTACCCAGATCACTAAATTTCACTTTACATCATGAATTTATATTGGGATATTCTTCCTGTTTTTTTTCCCCATTAGTCAGCTGTGGGATATTTGTTTTCAACACAGTCTCTGTAATTCTCAGCACCAGAGCTCCTTTCATCCATAAAACTAATGCCCACTGACACAGTGAAATATCTCCACTCTGACCAGAGACATTAACTCCAGGACAAGCGAGGAATTTACCCGGAATAATGTTTAGCTTCTCAACTGAGACCCCAACAAGAATGCAAATTTTTATTCTTTGGTGGTTTTTAAGTTTTCAAGTGAATAAAGACAGAAGTGGAATCATAATACAGACCTTGAAAAACTGTGTTTCAAAACACACTTTTTTTCTATCTCAAACAAAAGCTTTAAGTGCTCTATTGAGAACCAGCCAAGTCAACTGCTTTCAGAAATGTTTGTGCCACTCTCCCAAAGCCATATTTGTACTTCTCAGTTAAAAACCAGGCCTTGTGAAATGCAGTTTTACATGTTCTGAAGTGTTTGCTAACAGACATATGAAAAGGTTGCAATCAATTGTACAGGTTTTGGTCCTTCAGGCTACAGCATCTCCATTTGGGAAATATTCAGCTTGAATATCATGACATACCAAACGCTGAACCAAAATACATGACTACCTGATAGCTATATAATCTCTGTTCTTGATTCTCCCATATTTCCATGTGCATTTTGCCTACATTGGGAAACTGATCTGTGGATATCTGAACAATTTATCCTGACATTACCCCAGTATTTCTTTCCAACAGGAGAATCCTTGTTCACAGGCAGTGAACATGGATTTGTGACTCTAGTAATGTAAATGCACCATGCTGAGGAGTTGGGTATCAGAGTGGTCATCTCTGACAAAGACCTGCAAGACCCTCAGCCAGAACAACCAAAACCCTAAAAACCCCCTTGTGTCTTATCCTATAGCCCTGTGACAGAGCCATGACTTCACCTGCCAGGGTCAAACTGAAATAAAGCCCTTTGGAAACAGCAGAACTGCTCAAACATGTGCAAAGCAGTTCACTGGACAACAGGCAGAGAAAAATCTGGACTTACTTTTTTACTACTTTAATTGCAATTAAAACCCACATTTGACTTAAAATAGGATGAAAACTGGCATGTCATCAGTAGAGGAGGCAAATGAAAAGAAATCTTGGAGGTGACTACTCTGCTCTCTGGGATCCAGGCACGTCCTGAGCTGTATTTGTTGCCATACAGTGCATCAGGACAATTCTTTGCTCACAAAACGCTTTGAGGAAAATTTATATTAAAGTAAGTAAACAAACATGTTCAGCAGTCCATGGGACGTGATGGGATTCACCCCAGACTTCTGAAGGAGGTCCTGGATGTTATGGCAGTAACCCTTCTCCATCACCTGCCAAAGGTCTGGGGAGCCTGGGCAGGTCCCTGCTGACTGGAAGCTGGCCCATTATCCCAGCCTACAGAAAAGGGCATGAGGAAAGACCCAGGGAACTGTGGATCTGCTAGAAAACCTCTGCACCTGGAACATTCTGAAGATTATACTGGATGCTGGTGAGAGGCATTGAAGCCATTGTCACACGGAAAAAGCCCTGCTCACCATGCCCTGGGCCCCAGGGGGGGCTCAGGCACCCCCATGGCACCACATTGTTCCACGGATGTGGAGGTGGGAGCCTCCCACATCACACTCACAGTGCACAAAATAGATGGAAAAACCACAGAAAATAAAGAGTCTGTAAACAAAAACCAAAACAAACACAGAAGAGACTGAGGAAYGGGTACTGCTCTCTGGGGAATGCTTAGAGCTGATAAACGTTTATAGCCCAGGCATGCACAATCCTGAATCTACTGCTTTTAGTAGTAGATGACAAAAAAGAAAGAGGTGGAAGGGACAGCAGGAAGGCATAAAAAAAAACGTTAGCAGGACAGCAATTAGAAAAGGGACACTTAGTGTAAGGCATTACAATGAGCGATACATGTTAATAACACATTATATAATTTGAGGTTTTAAAAATTTATATAATTCCTTTAAATAGCTCGCCCCAAATAGCTACAGAAAAAAACCCAGCAATCGATACCATTCCCTTATACATCTTTCCATTAAGCAGACTGAACCCAACAGACAACCTTTCCACGAACTTTTCCAGTTCCATATGTATCAAGACTGATAAATCATTATTCATTCCTCTAAGCACAAGGGCTTTCTCAGTTCTTATGGATAGAAGAAAACACTTTTTTGGACAATGAAAAATTCTGTCTTTCTTCTTCTTCCTACTCCTTTTCACAGAACCCTCACCTCTGTGTCCCAGGATAATGAGAAATATAAATGAAATAAAGGGACTTCCATCTACTTTTATAAAGAAAATAAAGTCCTTTTTTTTTTTTTTTGTAATCCAACATCTCATTTCAAAAGGGAAATAGCTTCAAGATGTGCATGCCTTTAAAAGTATGTCTGATTCTATAATGGTAGTCCAAGAAAATCATACTCCTTAAAATGAAAGTCCTACATTTCTTTGTTTACAGTATTTTCCCTACCTCGTGCTCTCTTTTGTTTCAATTATTTCATAAATAACTTTTTTTCTCAATAACCACTCCCCTCTCTAAAGCAGAGATCATAAATTTTTTTTATTCTAGATTTATAAAAGCATAAACCACTGCAGACTATTTCTAGAGGTCTCTGTAGCTCTACATAATAGAAACACTCCTAAGCCCTCCCTAACTATTCAGTTCTGAAATAATAAAGCCTCTTCGAAAAAAAAGGAAATAATAGACACCTTCATACATAGGAGTTACATCAGGAATTCAAATTGTGCTTACATTTGTGCACATATTCTTTCATTTTAGACTTTCCCTTAAAATAATCAAACCTATATTGCCAGAGCACATTCCAAATGGTACAGCACATAGCTAACAGAACAAATACATGAGCTAGAATGCTACTCATTGTTTGCCTTTATTTTAGAATCAAGTCAAATATGATTTATCTCGCTGGGTGTTTCAGTTTCTCTGAGACTTTGCAATTGGGATTTACACATTCTGTGCCGAGACAAGGAGGTTAAACTGCTTCTACTGTAGCATTTGTTAGTTCTGCATGATGTTCCTTTCCATGAACACACAGTGTTCACTCCACTCATTTCTTTGCTCTCCATTCCTGTCTCTCTCGTGCTCCAGAGAGTCACAGGATGGCTGAGGCTGAAAGGGGCCTCTGGAGATCACAGTGCATCCCTCCTGCTCAGGGCAGGGGCAGCCAGAGCAGTGCTGAACAAACCAAGCAAGCTTCAAAGAGAAAACTCTCCAAAAAAAAATTTCTGAGTAGAAAAGGAACCAAGACACAGCCTGCAGTGCCAGGATATCCATGGCAAAGACACCGAGGATGTGACCGCTGGAGTTTGTGGGTGCAGGGCTGAAATGTCTCCCTTCCCTCTGCACAGAAATGCCTGCAGCTGACAGGAGACCCTGCAGCCATCTGAGGTGTTATTCAACATCAGCTCTCAAGGTCTCTTCTAGACAGCAAAAAAAAAAAAAAAAAGGTAACAAAAAGAAGAGCAGAMAGAGAAGCAAAAATTCATCAAATTCAGTAACTGACCAGACAAAACAGCAGCACGACTAACAGGGAAAATGGAACTATTTAGGAAAAACTCTTAACGAATTCCATAATGTTGTTTTGAGAAACCACACAGGGATACGTCACCAGGAAAATACACCCCGAGGGAAAATGGCAAAAGCAGCAGTTTCTCCAGCAGAGTAGGAAACAACTTACTTGGCTCTCGGGAACGCAGAACGGCTGAAGGAAGGAACCGGAAAGAAAAGGGATACCAGGATTCTGAAAATCTATGGCAGAGAAAAGAGGGAGAGACAATAATGGATGGTGTAACATGAGATGGTAGAATGGGGAGTACAGAGGAGAACAAGACAACACAGTGGGAAAACAAAACAGGGATCAGGGTTTACAGATGAATCCGAGTCCAGAATTCATGGAATTATTGTCATAAGATGAAAAAGGGGATGACACACACAAATAAGGAGAAAAGCCAGTGACTTCAAACATAAAAGAAGGTAACAGCTGCTCTCCTGTTTCACTAAGTTGGATCATTTACCACATCCATATTTCAAATAGTAATTAATTAAGTTGTACTGGAGCCAACAACAGCAGGGACTCTTTATTAATGAATGCATAGATCAGATCAACAACTGTGCTGAAGATGAATTTTACTGGTAAACTTTAGCACTACCATTTCCTATAAGAATAAAGATGCATAAAGCAGTGTCTCTGAAGATTTTAAAGRTATGAAAAGCAAGAATCCAGACACTGCTTCCAGCAGCAGGAAAAGTTCTATGGGATCACAACTGAACGATTCAAACAGGCTATCAAGTTCTGCAATACTTCATGATACATGGATAATATTTAAGTATTTCAGGAAAAAAATTAAAAGCCATAAAAAGCCAAACCATCCACCAAAAAACACCACTCCCCCTGACCCAAACAAATAAAYAAGCAAAGATTTATTTTTCTATACTAAGCTTAGCAAATTGGAGCATTTTGCTGAGAATAATCAGAACTCKCTGGCTGCTGTTCAATATGCAAACAAGCCTAATTACTCCCTCTGGCTGGTACCAAAACGCTTGACTCCTGTCAGGGATAGGTTTTCACATGGACTCTGGAATACTGGCAGGACGTGTTCTGCTGATCCACTGCAAAGCTCCAAGCAAATCCAAGAAATGCCCATGCAGACCTACCTCTCAGGAGATGGGATAAGCACCTTCCATCAAAAGAGTCTGCTCAGCTTGAAACCACCCAGCTGGAGCCTTTGCTCTGCTCAGTGTACGTGGGCACCACTCACTTTGTTGAGCAATAGTTGCTCCCTATTTTTGGAATAAGGTTCTACTTTCTCGCTCAGAAAGCTGAGTTTAGCTGGAGGCTGCTCTTTCATTCCTTTATTAAGCATCCTTCAACACATTCAGCATCCAAAAATTTATTCATCGTAAGGCAGGAGTTTGGATACAAAACCGGTTTTGTAGTTTATCCCCAAGTTTTCCAGATCCTAAGCGCTAGCATYTAAGTTGTACGTAAAGCTCAAAGAAAAGGTCATATTTTTCAACTTTCTAGGAAGAAAGGACAGAAGGATGGAAGGACCTAAGTCATAATTGCTTAGTCATCTCAGCTCAGTGCCCAGCTACCCAAAGTAGAAGCAAGAAGCACAAGAGAACCATGTCTGTCTGTCTAAACAAATCTGTTTCAAATTCTGGAGGTAATAAAAAGGAGAAAGTAGAAAGGCAAGTCACTTTGCAGGTCAAAGCAAGCAAAAATCATGAAGCCATACAACTGAGAGACTGTGGAGAATCAGTCTGCATCTCTTCCCCCACTCTGGGGTGAACAGTCTATGGTAGGGCAGAAACAAGAACTTCCACCTTGCCCTTGGTGTGGCATGAAAATRACCCAGCAATCCACACACACATTTCACACAGCACAACTGACTGCACTTGCTTTCATTTCTGTTCTGTGTAGCTTTAAATACAAGGTTTGCTATTCTTTTTCCCTCCCCGCATTATTCTTTCCCAGCATCACCCTGTATTTATTAATTGTCAATTTACTTTATACTACCTGCGACAACAATTCTTTGTATAATCTGATCAGCAAAAATCCACTTAAACCTGGTGGCATGGCCCACACACCTTTTCATCAAGATTATTAGCATTTGTATTTTATCAAGCCCGAGATCCTCCAACCACAATCGCAGTCTCTGCGCCAGCACAACACATCAGGAGTTGGAGACAGCCCTGCCCGTGGAGGTGAAGTGGCACCRATTCCTCTTTCCCAGGGAGAGGATTGTGACACTGCAATCGAGTGATCTGCCTGAGGAAAGCAGGGATGCTGCTAAGGGAGATTAGATTGAAATCTAAAATCCTTGACACCTAGCTAAGTACACAAGACAAGACTGTGGAGAATGCTGGATCTTTCCACCTTTCTGTAACAAAACCTGAATGTAATCTAAATAGATTTATACCATCTGTGTCTTGAAATGAAATGGATATGAACTCATATTTCCTAAGTTACTTCTGCTATCGACTACTTTTCCTTATACTTCTAAAGCTGAACACAATGTGGAAGTATTATAACAAATATTTGTTTCTATCCTTTGAGACTGCCCAATAACACCCATCAGTATCGAACCCTCACCTAGTACCAACCATCAYACAAAAACTGAAATTCCAGCACTCTCGATGCAAGTATTTATAGCAAACCTTGTGAGAAAACTACAAGCTGGACTAATCCTTGCCCTGACATTTTGGAATATGGGATTAGAAATCTCTCCAATTGCTTTCTTACGAGACACAGAGTTGGTCAGGTGGCAGGAAAAAGGGAAGTAAGTGAAATCCAATGCAGGATTTTCAGACTGACATCACATTTTAAGAATATCCTGGGTGCCTTCAGTGCAAAGTTCTGCCGTTCCCTCGGAGCACATGTCCTCAGCATCCAGAAATCTTACAGGAGAAATCGTGACTAATGGGCCACACAGCAGAGCCTCAGAAACCTGCGCTGTAAATAAGAGCTATAATGAACAGTCACTGCCATTGGAATATATAGCTGGGGCCATTTGCAAGGAAGTAAAGCCAGATGGGGATGCTTAATTTACTTTCAACTCAGCTTTGGTGTTCTCTGCATAATTCTTGTTCAAATCCCCTCAACACTCTCGGAGTATTTTGCATAGGCAAGGACATGCTGGCATGCAGCACATTCATCTTCATATACCAAYGGACACAATATGGGCCAATAGACACAAGAACCCATAATGACAGAGAGGTTATCATTTCCCAGCTCCTGATTTATGCAATGGATTAAGGCAAAAAAGTACTGGTGAAAACAGTTTGTGTTATTACACATTACTCTGCAAACATTTTCYTTCCTCCCAAGAGCATTTTACTGGAAAGGCCAAAAGATGGGGAAAAATAGTCGTAATTTCTGCCATTCAAAATGCCCAAAGCCTGGACAGAGGTGTGGGGACACCTGATCCACAACGGCCAATAAATCAAGAATAAAGGCACAGCCACTCTCAAATACACCCCCAACATTTTAATGTAAAAGTTTAGCTCTCAGCTTTTCTATCAGCTTTCAATGTGTACTTCCCTTCCTGACAGTAAGGAAGTGTCTGCTGTGACTAAACTGCATAAAGGCATTTTTTAAATGTCCACGGACATGTGCACGGGAATACATCTATTGCATATATAAAACAGATTAATTCAGGAGTCTTGGTAACATTAAACAAGATATTCCACTGTAAATATCTAATGCTCATAGAAAGTTCACCCTGTTACATTTAAGAACAGATGTTTTGAAAGTAGAGATTTTTAGACAGCCTCACACTCTAAAGCAGAAAAAAGCTCTGTTATAAATCTGAACTTACTTTTATATCCTCTCATAAAYTCAAAGTCGTTTAAAAAACATAGTTTTAAGAAGTTAATTTTGATGCTGAACATTTTTCTTTCTTTTCTAAACCCRATTTCAGATGTTAGCATTTATACACAGCATATTACACATTAGCATATAACAGGGTTATAATTAGTCTTTGCTGATGTCAGCTCAAGACCATCCACACATTTCTATGCAAGGCTGCTTTCCAGTCAGAAAACTCTGAGAGAAATCCTATATTAATCATTTTTTCTCTAAACTTTATCCCATATCACCGACTTAAAAGTAAATAGYCCCCCTAAAACAAGACAGCATGTGCACTGTTAATACTTTTTGCTCAGAAGATCAGCCACGTGTAAAATGGGTGTATGTTCATGTAATTGGCTACAGTATTTTGCTACATGGTTAAATGCATGATTTCCTCTAATAGAATGCCAGTGTGGCCTACATCACATTTTCTACTTCATGAAGACCAAATGAGCTGTGACCACAGGCTCCCCAACTTAAAGCAAAGTTCACTTGGTGACTTCCAAGTTGAAATTTTCCCTTTCTATGGTCAATCAATGGATCTAAAACACACTCACGGATCTCTTCCCCAAAAGCTTTAATCCCAAGCAACTTAGAAAGTAGATGTAACTCATTTATTACTCTTGCAGCACTTCAAACCCAAGGTCCTCCATCTTTATAATACAACAATGAAGCTGAATCCATGGAAAAACCCCTCCTTCATGCCAGTCACACACCTGCCCAGGTATCCGGGTACCTTTGCATCCCTACCAACAACTTTCGAAGTTTCCTTCCTAAAATGTTGGAAGCAAGCAGTAAAAAGCTATGAAGCTCTCCTCAAACCCTTTTACTGCTCAAAATTTATTTGCTCCCAACAAGTACATAAATATCTGAAAGATACAGCAAATCCAATTCCACGTACACAAAACCTCAAAACACCCACATACAACCCTAGCTGAGGATTTCTTCATCTTTGCAGCCAAAGAACTGTGTCCTTATATTAAACAAATACAAATGAAAAAAAAAAAACACCCTAATTTTTATTTGTTTACTGATTTTATTGTATTTTTATATGGCTACCTCAATCTACAAGAAAATGAGACTAAATAAAATCAAGAACCCACATACCTAAAGATTCCCACTATGCTTACCAAGTCTTGAAATAGTCTCTATGGAGATTCACGTCTTAATCAGCACTTTTAATAACTTCTGAAACCTTTAAAACTTGATCACAGGCTGGGAACATCACAACATAAATCTAGAGGCTGTGTCTGAGTCACGAAAATAAGGAAAAAGGGTGTGTGGTGGGACTGACATGAACAGGCCGATCTTCAAGGCACCTCAAAAGCATTTAAGCAGGAACTAATGAATTCATTCCAATAAATTTTGCTAATGGACAAATTAAGATTGGGAGGTTAAAGTAGAGAAYTTCCAAGAATCAAGCTAAAGGTTCTATACACACTGAAGTTCCTTTGCAATGAGCAGGTGCTTGGAAATTTTTGATGATCATCTCCAGAGACCTTTTTGCCACYGTCATTGGTACAAAGTAGAAGCCAGAAAGAAGAGAATTAAAGCAGTGAGAACCCCGAGTGCATGTCACCTGAGAGCAAGAGTGGCAGCTTTGTGTTCTGAGGAASGGGAAGAACACTCAGTGCTCTTCTGGAGCAAGCTTGAACTTGAAGACRTTAATTGGCTCCAAAAGAGAGTCAAGCAACGTTTAAAAAAAGGAATGTGGTACTTGTAGGCCCTCTTATAAAAGAGAATAAATTTATGAGAAATCAACTTTTCCAAAGCRCAGAACCTAAAATGGGAACTGAAAGCACCAGCCTAAGCGCAAAATGAGAACCACGGAAAAATCAATGATTCCAATTTGTAAAGAAAGCACAAATCAAATATTGTTAATATGATATATAAGTACAATACAAGCTATTTATACTACACACATTAAGGATAAATTGCTTGAATAAATTCTATTTTTATGGAAAATACTGCAAACAACATGCTGACGTGTCAGGAAAGTGAAAATAATAACACTGACAGTATTAGTACTATATGCTATCTCCTAGTGATTTCCCAGGATCATCTATTTTCACTTCAAGCAGCTGTTTAAATCCCTTTTTTGCCTCACCAAATCTAGTTTTGCTTTACATCCATTACTTATACTATTACTATAATCCTCACTTCATTGCAAACAAGACAAAGAGACAATGCTTTTCCATTCTGAATTTAAGGAGGTGTTGATGCTTTCAGCAGGRGACTGCAAGTTTTGGGCATGAAAATACTGTTGGTTGCTGAGTTTTTCTTAAGCAAGTATAAACAACCTTTAGAGAAAAAAAACCGAGCAGCCTTGACACGGCAAAACAGAAGAGGAATATGCTACCACACAAAACAAAGTCAAATCCAACTCCAAGCATGAGAGAACAGAGACCTTGCGAAGAATTATTCTCTTGGTACAAGAATACAACCYGTCACCAGCTCTGCCTCTCAGCCTGGGCTTTCACACCCAGACTGATAAACTCAAACCCCTCTGCCTTCATTCAGCCTCTCCTTAAATTCAGGCTGCACAAAAAATCCTAAGCATTACTTTGTAATAAAAGTCCAGATTAATATAAAAAGAGGTGAGTTTTTTGATCACTCATTAACTGATCCAAASACTAAGACACACCCCTCTTGCCTCTGTCCAGCAGCTGAAAGACAATTTAATTTAATAGATCTGGAGAGCACATACAGAATGAGCTGTAACTGAGGGCACTGCATAAACATCTCCATCATGGAAATTATCATTGCACAAGTATCTTTCTCACGATCTCAAAATACTAAATAGATGGCCATGGGTTTGCCAAAAAATGTATTTTTCTTCCCCTGGGGACTATTTCTTCCCAAAGGGTCTGAAGAGTAAGAACAACATGGAAAAGAGAATGAAGAAGCTTGAGCASCTGCTGTCCATAGAAATTTTTAACTAGAAGATGAATAGGAAATACATTTGTTTATGATTGTTCCTAAAGGAAATGTCCCTCAACTTTTTCCCTCCAAGATTAATCACTTCAGGGCTACATCCATAATATGACACTACTTATAAAAACTTACTTCRGGTTATTAATTCTGCTTATCAAAATTGCCTCATCTACTCAAATACTTGGTTTTATTTTGTGGAATCATTAAAAATGCACGACAAATTGAAAAGTAAACAACGCAGCTGCCACTGAAACCCAGTCAGTTCAGGGCTTTATACTGAACGTGGGTGAAGTAACCAGGGCAATCACTTGTATAATAAAACTGACTCTCACACTGCTCACAACACTATCACTTTTACTGCTTTTTCTACAACTTTCARGTAGTGAAAGCTGCAGCTCAGCAACTCAGCCTCCCTACTAAAATAAATACACAGACCTGTATTTATTTTAAATAAACCCTTCCAGGACAAACAGAACTGCAGAATAACTGGGGCCAGAAGGATAGCTCTCTGGAGGTCAATGAGCTCCRACTGGAGCTCTTGCTYAAAGTGGACCTCCCTTCAAAATGAGCTAACATTTCTCACGGCCCTGTCTAGTCATGCTTTCAATATCTACCAGCACAGAAGGTGCACAGTTTCTCTGGAATCACTGTGAAGAGATTCCTCCTCCTCTCTCCCGCTTCCAAGAAGCATTTCCCCAGTGTTGCTTGCAACCACTGCTTGTTGTTCTTTTGCTGTGCCCCCCTAGAGGACCCTCATTCCCACTGCCTTCTGGCCAATCTCTTTAGCAGCGTCTGACCGCAGAGCCCAACATTATCTGTGGGAACATGACCTGCTCCAGCCTCCACTCAAACCCTCTCCGGGTCTGGAAGGCCCAGTGGCACAAAATGTTCCAGACACAGCTCCAAGAGGGTCCAAAAAGGGCAACAGCAATAATTTAGCCTTCCTTTAAGTCCTACAAAAGAATCTGTATTTGAGTGCTAATGCCAGGACAACGGGAGCATGTGGAGATAAGCTTTCAAATGTGCACAGCAACATCAGCATCTCCACTAAGAAAGAGCAAGAGGAGTAATGCTACTACCAACAGTTACACCTATGTGCTCCTGACTCCAGAGCAAGGGTGAAAATTAAGGAAAATCGCCACTCTTAGTTGTTAAATATGTTCATTAGACAAGAGTTAGGACAATTACTGCTCGCCAGATTCACAGTTTGAAAAATCATCGTCTGTTTTCTCCCCTGTTCACGCAGCACACACCGAAGGGCTCACACTGGGGGCATTCCTGCTCACAGCAGGAGAGGGAGGGGAAAGCAAAATTCATCAAAGTACAACGTTTGCCTCAAACCAGCTTCAATCACTTCATACGTCCCAGAACCACCGAAAATTATCAAGCCTCCTCTTCTTTGTTTATTAACAGAATCTGTTTGGAATACAGAACACTATCCAGGTAGTGCTCCAGCCACGCTTCACCTGTTGCAGGGTCCCTTATCAGGCAGCTTCCCTCCTTCCAGCCTCACGGATAAGAACGCGTTCCAGGGTCCCACTTTAATTACCGGGGCTGGCTGGGCAGGGCGGGTGGCGAAAGGACGAAGCAGCGGCCGTGAAGGACGTCCCTAATCTTATCAGAGCTTCCTTTGGGGGAAGAAATACAACCTGTGCCTCCACCCCGGCCGTCAGTCAGCCACAAACAGCCCCGGGCCGTGCTGACGAGCCGCGGGATCGCCGGCCCCGCTCCGTGCGCGTTATCGGGAGATGGATGAGGGCCCAGCACCACCGCCACTTCATGGGGTCACGCATTTCCCACGGCGTGCGCGTGCCAAAGGGATCCACGCACGGGCAGGGAATGATGCGCTGCCCTCGCCTTGTGTGTGAGAAATGACTTTTAAGAGGAATTTTTCTAACAAATAAGTCTAATTCTCCTTAAATAAGTTGAATTCTCCTTCTACAACTTATCTTCTTCTAAGGGCCCACAGCAGCAAAGCTTTTTTCATTTCTTCACCTTTTTTGCCCGTTGTTTTCCAATAAATAAATAAACGCAACTAACCATAGCTTCCAGTTATAATCCATTAGTAAAGTTTTTTGTCCGAGCTGCATTTTGAGGGTAAGGGTTTYCTTATTCTAGTCCTCCTGGTTTTCAGGTTTTACGGAATATTAAAAAAATATATAGAAACCACTTCAAAGCAATTTCACAGATCCTTTAAATTTATTATTCGCAGTTATTATCTACAATTATTTAGTAATAACTGTAATATATACCACAAACTTAAGAATTCACATTTTCCATGTTTATTACTAAGGCTTCTATATCTGCATTTTAACCATTTTAACTGAATCTTATGCTGCATAAAACKAATTTTTTCATAAAACTTAATCTTCTGTATTAATTTGTATTTTATGTTTAAGCTATTACCTTTTTGTACTAAAATATCAACAACACACAAGCAATTATTTTGCCAAATTGTAGCTTCCAGATTTCCACATCACATCTACAATTGCTCAAGACTTCCTTTATTTCCACAGCATTAATAAAGGGGCAAGTGTCTAGACAGATACATGATTTACAAGTATTAAATCATCATGAGGTTCAAAGTAACTCAGTTACCTCAAAGCTACTGGTTACTTGCAAACGATTAATAAATGAAATTTTAGCAGAAGAAAAATACATTCATAAAATGTAGTTAATGCACAGAAATTATAATTCAATTATCATATCCTCCATGTTCCCTTTAGTGTTTTACTGCAAACTACTAGTATTAAAAAATTAAAATCAAAGATATCAGAAAATTTTTTCCCCCTGTTCTTCCCTTTTGACTTCAATTCTCTTACAGGGGAGCTACAGATTGCAAACTTCTTCCTCACTTGCTTATGCCAGATCCATCCCATTTCCCTTTGGCTGTGGAATCACTCAGCTCCAGAACCCAACCCAGTCCCCTCCAGTCTGCCCACACTGGTTTGTGTTTCAGAACGGAGAAAGGAGAAGATCTGTACATTCAATTATCCCAATGGAAAAAGGAGGCAACTGCAGACACCCACAAATCCTCTGCAGGCCCTTGAGGACTTGCAGGGAACACGACATTCCACGTCCCTTCGATGTTTGCTGTCACCAACAGTCCACATAAAAGCCTTGTCTGATTCATTCTACTGTCCCATTACAAGCAATTAAATGTCAGATTTAACACAATGACAGAGAAAATGAAAGGGAGTCAGGTGACTCCCGATATTCTTACRCCTCTTATAAAATTCCAGCTGTAGTCCCCAGCATACAACACACCCCAAGTGCACCGTGTGGCACTGCTAAAGTACTGCTCTGCTGCTACAAAGCAAAATCAAAAGCTCTGTTGAAACAAATATTCTGCATTACCTTAGCAAAGCTGAAAGTCCAACTGGGACAAGAGAGACCAATGAGAGAAGTAACGAAATGGAAATCACATGGTGGATGCAAGCAGGATACACAGGCAACTCTTTGGAGAGAGGGAGATTTCTGAACTGACATTAACTGAGACGAAAATGAGTCACACTCACACTTTTATATCAGTATTTCCTGTCTGCAGGTGTTACTTTGCATTGCAGCAAGGCTGGGGTCAGCTGTCTCAACATAAATGTCTGGTGCCACATCCAGCACCGGGATACCCAGCCTGGGCTCCATCTGCTCCTCCAGCAGCACAACCTGGGAATCCAAGGTCAGAGCTACCCGAGCCAAGSAGATGCATCCCATTAAAGACGACGCAAAGTGGAAAACATTTTAAGCATAAATCTATGTGAAGAATTATCTCCCAGCTATTATTTTTATTTCTCTATTTATATTTGCATAGATTGCAATTATTTCAATTATTCACTCCGCTGATATTTTAGCTATTAAACAGCGAGCAGCTATCAGCAAGTCTGTTTGCTTCCATCCCTYTTTCTGTCAAGTCATTCTTTTGCATAGAAATTTGAGTAATGTCCTCCTGAAATAAATAAAACCAAGACACAGATAAGTTAGTTACCAGCATTCTAACAGTGCCTTTTCCATACCATTTACAAAAATACATTTTGCTTACTGTGAAAGGTTGACAACAGAGGCTTAGAAGATACACAGTTTGTACCTTGGCACATAATGACTCTTATGTTCCCTACACAAAGCTCATCATTACCTCCTGCTTTTTTCATGATAGGACAACTATGGCATTGTAATTAGCTTGCTAATAAAGCACTTCCCTCCATCAAAAGGCCAAACTTYCACACATATCTAACTGAGGACTCAATAAAAAGCAAAAATAGACAATAAAAAGAAGCTAGCATAGTCTAAATATGTATATTTGACTATATTTACAATGTGTGGCAAAGCTGCTATTTAAAGAAAGCTGTGAAATTGAACCCCCTTGTCAACTTCCAGAACTTTGTTTCTAAAATTATAATGCTCAAGAACTGTAAAATACTATCAAAAATGTTCCATGCATTTCATTTCCATGCAATTCTTCATTTGCAATCTGCAACTGCTTTATGTTTTAACTGAAGATTCAAGCCATAGCTTTTACTGGTTTTATTCCATGAATTTATAACATAGCAAACCCTGAAAAATCTAGTTGGACATAGTGAGCAAGAGTATGAGCTCATTTTTCAAACCCTAGGTCAGGAGCAACTTCACTTATTGTAGGAAAGACACACTGCACATCTTCCAAAGTACAATTATGAAAGAGRTTTTAGGAGTCCACTACAGTTTGGCTTTTGGCCATAACTATTCACTTTTTTGAGGGGAGGGAAAAAAAAAAGCTAAACCCAATGCCCAACCTGATACAAAAYTTAAGCAAAGTAAAAAAGGTGCCAGATAAAATTTTTAATATGTATGCAATGCATAACAATTTGGTTTTATTTTAAACATATTTAATAAGAAAACTCAAAATGAGGCTGWTGGTTCATCTCGATGCAAATAAAATCAATGCTGCTGATTTTATGTCACAGACTGTTTTTGAAATGTTAAGCCACCAAAGCTAAACCAAAAAAACCAACCAACCCTATAAACAAAAACCCACATTTTAACAGGGATGAAATGATTGTAGAACGCAAAAAATTGTGTTGAAAAGCGAAGCTGCAATTGTCTAGTATACCTGGAGTTATGATCCATATGAATCCATATGCATTATGATCCATTCTCAATTTTAGTACTTCGTACAGAATGCTTTGTCATTGTTTAATACTGGGACTAGAACTAAATGATAATTTCCCCTTGTAAAAAAAGTAACTTTCTTTCCCAAACAGCATATTTCACATCCACAAAAATACATATTTTTGACATTTTTTCTTTTCTGGTCATCGATCAAGCAATGACGTTAATTACATTTAAATAATTTCCAGTAAATCTAAGCAAGCTACCAAACTTTCATGCCCGGTGGCACTAAAAACACCAAAGAGATCCTTTGACAACAAGTAGARGCAACTTTTCCATGTCATTGTCATATAAAGGGTAGAGCAGGGAACCARGGAAGCCCTGGGCACAGACACTCTGGGTCTGGCGACTGTTTCACAAATCTCTGGAAAACTCACTGCGAGCCACAAAGGAGATTTCCCACAGCGTGGCAACAAACCCACCAGGGTCATTTCAGCAGCAAGGGAAGAACACGCCTTTTAAACTTCTAAATAAAGATATTCAGAAGCTCATGGAATTGCCTGGAGTCTCTGGAGCCAGTTCAGAAAACAAATTCTGTCCAAGGATTTCCTCGCAGGGAAGGGTCACCTCCAGGACTAACAAGGGAGGACAGCCAGTCCATTAGATCAAGTGACCAAATCCAGCACCAGCTTGACRCTTGGATACGAGGCAGGAAAGGTGTCAGGAAATTAATGAGCCGTTAACTGGGCCAAGACTAACACCCCAAAAGAGGAAAGAAGTGCAATGGAATTGGATATCAATCTATTAGTGGCAGCCCGGGAATGGCTTGTAAAGCCAAGTAAAAGAGGATAGATGGAGCAAGGAAAACACAGGCTCAAGTAGCCTGTCCAAAGCAAGCCCTGTAATGTCTGTAAGCCTCAGGAGACAAGTTCATTAGGATTCTAATCCACAAAACAAGAGGCTGGACACTGCAATGCTCGTTTCTTGCTGAAACATTCGGTTTTTGCAGCAGTAAATACACTTATAAGGTGTAAAGTCACATACATTGCAGTGCTAACTTATTTATCCTAAGATTATTGTGCAGGATACCTCTCCTCCCAGCCCCAGGAAATATCAAATCCTCCCTGGAGCTTCCAAATAACAACAAGGAGTGCAATGCAGGCAGCACTTGGAAGAATAAGCYGGGAAAAGTTCTGCTCTACATGACAGGGCATCTCTTTAAAGAGACACAATAAGACCATAAAGGGACATTAGAGACAGACATTTAACTGAGACTCAGGGTAATATTCTCCRTTGGGAGTATTAGCACTTAATTGGGAACAAACTAAGTGACTGACTTAATTCTGATATATTGCACCATCTGTAGAGTCCAGGTTATAATTGATAGGCCAGCTGGATGTGAAACAAGGTACAGCATGTGAAATACTGTACTGTGCTTCTCACTCATTATTACTTTGCTAAACTGCTAAAGTTTAAATTGTCCTTTCCGTTAAATGGGCATTGTTTCACAGTTATTCCTTGTTAATTAACGTGTTATGAAATAGGTCATGGCTTTCAGTGCATGACGAGACTATTACTCTGAAAATCTCCTTGTTTTCTCTTTCCACTATAAAATCACCTTAACAATGCTCATGGAAGAGGTCGTGGAGCTGCTCATGACCAGGACCCTGTGCAAACACATGAGTATGTTAAAGGAATTTCTCAAGTTCTGACAAACTGTAAAACAGACTTCCTTGCATTTTTCAGCCTAGGCTACAGTTAACGCAGAACCAGTAAGGTGAAAATTAGTGGACTGGGGACTAGTGAAGTCTTATAGCACTTTATGGTCTTTATGCTACCGCTGAGGTAATTGGATCTGGGAATTATAAACTTGCACCTGGCTTATTCCAGAATATGGGCAACTTTGAAAACCTCTTAAATGTACTTYATAACACATTTCAAGGGTTGGTCAAGAGTGCCTGGACCTTGGAACGGGCTTTCTCCTATTTAGCCTAACATAATCCATATGGATTAATCTGAAAGTCCTGATGGCAACAGCAGATGTGGAATAAGACACATTTTTAGTATCTTGCTTTCAATAGTATTCAACTATTCTCACCAAGGAATTTACTTATTTTACCTAACTGTAAGGCAAAGGAAAATATTTTTAATATGACTCTACATAAATCCCTACTAACTCAGCATGAAATGAAAGTTATTGTAAYAAATGGGGTTATTGATGGATCTCACGATTTATCTGTATTTGCRTGAATGTCACAGGGGAAACAGGGCAGTTAATAGAGAAATTATGGCATTTTGACTCACTGACTGTGAGTAGAAAAACCATCAAGAAGCGGTTAATTGCAAGGAGATGTCTCCTCTCACGGTAAGGTAGGGTCTAACAGGCCCATTCACACTTTCATTTTGATTTCAGAACTTTCACAACCGACAGTGTGTGCCCCAAGCTGTGGCAGCCCCATAATTTCCACCACTGCCTCATATTCTGTGTAAGCACATTCCAACACACGATGTCAGGAGCTTCTCTCATTCCTTGGGCTGCTACTGCTAAAGCAAGGAGCATGGCAGATGTTAATTAAAAGAAATAAATACAGCACAAGTGTTGAAACAACAAAACTCACGATCTGCCATGCAACTCAACAGCCAACAGCTCACTTTACATGTTGATTTGTGATGTTCCCTGAGACATAAGGAACTTGTCTGCACTCCAAAAGGGCATTGATACACTTCATTTTGCTGTTCCTGCCATGTAACCAAACACATGTGGAAGTTATTTGGTCTCTGAAAGAGTGGAATTACATTGAAATTAATAATATTTTTTTGCAGAAAAGCAGCAACACATTTAGAGAACAGTGGTTTTCAAAGGACACTCAGGAGCAAGTTTCTCTCATGAATGCTTCTCTGGTGTTTCAAACGTTTTCTGGGGGAAACAAAAATAACTTGAAGCTTCTTATCACCTGAACCATACTGCAAAAGGTCACTGCAGATGGATCAGTGTCAGAACAGCAGCCATTATTAAGCTCCAAACGGCCTGAATTCTTCCRTTTTTCAGTGGTGAAATTTTGCCCAACATCAATTAAATCTATTACAATGACAAATCATTGCTCCCTGTCCTGCACAAACCAGGAAACCTCCACACATCAACACAAGCACAGAAACGCCAGGTCAGTGGGATCTACACTCCCAATATACACTCTGATTTAACAATTCTTTTCTCGTACAGCAAGAGAACCCAAGAAAATTACCACAAACAGTTAATCCTTTTTTTCTCTSATTTCTCTGGATTCCGTCCTGTTCCCTACAAGCAAGGTAATCAATGAACAGAGGCCACGCAGGGAAGGGGCCACGGTGCTGGATGTTGCACTGTTACATCACACAGCGCATCCAAATCCAGTCCTGGATAAAAGGCTCCAGGAGCATGTGCAGTTCCCGGGYTTATGGCTGACATATTGATCTGCTGAACAGCCTGCAATAAATGCTGTGAGCAATTTGTCCCATGCCCAACGTTTAGCTGGAAGGAATGCAACCCACCAGGCCGATAAATATKTAAACACACCTACACAGAAACGGGGGAAAAATATGAGATTATTTCGAAATGCAACTTGTGCTATCTCTTACATTTGTATCAAGTGTGTTGTCACAACGCAGGGCAGCATCTCTGCAGCCTGCTCGGCACGTAAGGCACACAGCAGCACAAACAGGGATAACCTGGAATTAAAACCATAAACCAGCTGATAAGCAGGGATAGGGTTTGAAAGATGAAAGATAACAAAACACCCCATGCAACTCCAGTTTTTACTCTAATGTAGTGTAATAGATACACACATTTTGATTGCTTGCTTCAGTATAAGCACAATAAGGCAAAGAACAAAAACCCGTCAGAGAATTTACTCTTGTTCTTACATTTTCAGACTTAATTAGAGATATTTTTGGGGCACATAATATAACATTTGCTACAAAATTTTACTAACAAAATATATTATGATAAATCTCCAGCAAGATTAAAACAAAACTCTTTCTACTTAAAAAATGCATCTGATACGAGTACAAATGTATGATTTATTCCAACTAACCYTGCCTTATTAAAAAGTAATAATTAGGAAAGATCATGACACAAAGTGGAAGAAGGAGGCTGACTTTTAGCCAAGGGGAATACAGAAACATATCCAGGAATTTTAGAAGAAGCAATACCAAGCTGCAATTTTGGGTACTGCTAAGTACATTATGTTATTCACTGCAATTTCTGCTAACAGTAGATTCAAAAACAGGTGGCTTCATACTAAAAACTGTACATTAATGTAAATCTTCATTTAAAAGTCTAACTTCCTGGAAGTGTTTCCTGACAGCTAAAGCTGTGCCAGTGGCTCAGTGTTCTGTACACATCATGAAATTCCTTTCCTGTCTCAACAGTTTCAAGCATTAATAATTTGTGGTAAAATAAAAATAATTTTACAATCTCTAAAGAGAAAAAAAGTCTGGTCAAAAGTACCCAAACCTCTTCTCCAAATCCATTAAAAAAAACCTATTACTCTTACTTACCAGCTTCCTACCACAGTGATTTTTGTATGATAACTTTAACACTGAAATTRAAGCACATACAGCCACTAACATAGACAAAGTTCCTCGACTGGGATACTGAAGAAGAAAACCTAAGGAAAACTTCACTTTTCTGGAGGGGTTTGCCTCACTGATTCCATTCTATATCTTGGTGTTGGTTTATATCTGTAAGTACATGAGGACAGGTATTTACAGCAAAGGCTGAGGGACATCAGATCAAAGGGACAGCGACAAGACTACGAAGAGTTTTCCTAAAACCAGATCCCAGGACAAGCTCAGAAGCTTTGATTACTCAATACCCCAAGGAGAACCGAAGGATCTGATTTCAAGCTCAGCTTCTTTTCCACAGAGCCAACACATCTCCAGCCAGCTGAACACAAGCACCCTATTTTGGGGACACAAAAGAGCTCCAGGAACGCACAAAACTCAGCGAGCCTGAACCCCTGAGACAGCACCTCCATCCATCTCCCAGCCCCGGGACACAGCCACATTTCCTCATCCTGCCTTGAGGAACTCACAGGACACCAAATTTCTGCAGGTTTTCAAATGACATCTGTTTGCTCCTGCTTGCACAGGCTGTACCTGGACTATAAATCCCTGTGTGGTTCGGCACTTCTCRGAAAAACCAGATTCAAGAAGTACAGACTCCCAAAGCCAGTCCCTGGCCAGTCTGTCCCCACGGAGCACYGGACACAGCCCATCCTTGCTGCACAGAGCCCCTGACTCCCAGCACTGCCCAAGCCAAGGCAGCAGCCTCAGCTTCCCTACTTGCTTTAATAAGATCTTTTCTTAAAAAAAAAAAAATAGATCAACATCAAGAAAGCAAGATATGGAAGGTTCATTTTTCAAGCCTGGTCAAACTGGGGAACTACTTGTAGGTGCCTGTTCTGGACTGAGGGAGGGAGAAATCGGGGATCAAAGAGGAT
Organism: Amblyornis subalaris; assembly: GCA_018881555.1. Classification (NCBI taxonomy): domain Eukaryota; kingdom Metazoa; phylum Chordata; class Aves; order Passeriformes; family Ptilonorhynchidae; genus Amblyornis; species Amblyornis subalaris. Next base: position 3,631,637 of record JACAXG010000057.1, on the reverse strand, counting down.
AGTGACAGAACAGCTGAAGGGAAAAGAAAATAAAGGACAATTTTGGGGGAGAAGGTGAGGAATAGGACWAAACAGTACAGAACAGGCCCATTTGAGTAACATTTTTTATTTTAAGAGCCCCTTGGCTATGCCTTGGCTCAGCTTTATCTGCAGGATATATCATTTCTCACAAATTTTCCTGCAGTAGCCTTTTGATGAGGTGGCACAGTAATAAATGGGGAGATAATTTGATGTGTTGAACTTTTATTGCTAGAGAGGAATAAAAGGATTTTCAGCTCCCTGGCTGAGTCTGCAGTACTGACAGCTGGAGCGGGGAGGGAGAGCTCCCCCAGATTAAACCACAAAAGGAGAAGAGGTATGGATTTCTCATAAAAATAACTTCAGTGATAAAACACAGCAGCACTGAGTACCTGTAAGAATTAAACCGTGATTACCAACTGAGTTTATGAAGTTGGCCTGCCATTCTCCAGCAAAGGAAAAAGTGGGGGCACGCACACACACRCTGTTTGCACAAGCACTGGGAATTCACTCGTGCTCCTGGCATCACTGGGAGGTGGAAAGGCTCAGCACGGAGCCCGCAGGGTGCAGTCTCGGGTGGGATCCAGCAGTGCTGCCCCAAAGCGCTGCTCCCTGCAGGGAATGCTCCCCACCCCACGGGGGACAGCTCAGTCACACTGACTTGTTTCACATATTTGTGGAAATAACTGAAGAGAATCCAGAGAATCAAGGATTTTAGAGGTTTTAGAGAAAAAAACAATTAAAAAAAACCCAAAAACTCCCTGGTTTTAGTGTTCCTCATGGTACACAGTGCCTGTGTTGGGGTCCAGCAGTGGAGCTGGTCTAGGAGAGGAGTCCAGGGATGCTCCATGCTGGGCACAGCCCATCCTGGACACCCCACCCCTGGGGGGGCCACARGGGAACACCTGGGAAAGAGGGCAAAGCCCACAGGAGGGAGAGAAAGGGAAAGAAGGGAGTGGGGACCCACAGGGCAGAGCCCCACAGCACAGCCAGTCAGACCCACGCCAGGGAATGGCTCCTTAGGGAATGCCAAACCCTCCTTTAACAACRGCTCACTTGGAAAAGCACAGCTGCTTCACCTGGGCTTTCAATCTGCTTCCTATCTCACCACCCTAACTGCGAGTTCTAATTAATAATGGCAGGATGATCTACGACGGCATCTAAGGATGGCTTATGATTTACATAACATTTACATTCTCCTTCAAAGTCACAAAGCTGGTCCCCAGTACGATATTCCGCCTTTACATATCTCCCTGTCTGGTTACAACACTCACAGTCAGTTCTGAATGTTGATTTGAGTTGCGGAAAGGTAAYTGAAAAGTAACTCATTGACACTGAGAAGGCAAACAAACTGTTAATGGTAATTCTTCYGAGTGCTTAGGCATGTGCATCTCACCAAGGATACAGGCGTGAGGGAATGAGAATATTTTTTGTATATACATATTCCCACATAATAGATATTTTATGAAAACAGACACAGTTTAAAACAGTAATAGAGAATTATTTTAAATAATAAATAACAAATATCACGTACACGTTAAGGAAAATTAGTTTAGCCTCAGGAAACTCATTTTTGTCCCTTTCAAAAGAAAAAAAAAGAATAAAGAGGCTATAATTCACCCTTAACGTGTGGTTTATAAAACATATTTAAAGACTTTCYTCCTTTCCATTAACATTCAAATTGCCAGTTAAAAGCACAAAAACTCCAATATTTCAAAATATATTGAAGATCCTTTCAATACATCTGGTTTTTATCCTAACACTATAAATGATTATAGCATCATTTTCCAAATTAAAATGAAGTAGGTTTTATTATTTAATGTCTTGTCCTATGTCCTGATATTCCAACTCCTCCTCCTGGAGTGTATTTTCCCTCAAAATCCGCCCCGGGGCACAGGCAGGTGCAGCCCAGCCCCAGCAGAGAGCGCAGTTGCCGTTCCAACGAGCAGGGTCTGCGCACACCGCAGGTCGCACCACGCTTCACGCAGGAAAAACACATCCCAGGAACTTCCAAATGCCATTTTCCATTTTCAGCAAGGAATTAAAAAACAAACAAACAAACAAAAAAAACCAAAAAAACACACAACACTACTTTTCCTATTCTTAACCAAATAACTTGATAAGCACAACCCCTGCGAACAGCAATTTCATTACTGTGTATRAAGTCCAACAGCAGGCAGAAAAATCACCTTAAGCTCTGCATAGGTTGTGAATCCTTGTGCTCATGTGCCACATGCTGGGCACAGCGGGGACGGCAGAGTTCTCCTGGGAACCCCAAACCTGCAGCTCAGGGCTGCCAGGGGACTGAGCTGTGCTGCTGTGCATCGCCCGCCTGGGGCACCGCACATTTCGCAGCGGATGGAATGGGAACTGCAGGCACTCCCGGACCCTGAAATCCAAATCCCAGCTTTTTTTACAAAGCTGTGTGGTTTTTTGACAAAGCTATGACCTTCAGCACCCGCAAGCGGCTTCATCCAGACCCTGCCCAGCAGCGCTGCAGCACCACGGCTCGGGCTGTGCTGCTCTGTGCTCCACTCAAGCATCATCCAGAATTCACAATTAAAGCCTTTTCTGTTTGAGGAACATTCTAAGGCACGCAGACACAAACAGAGAAAAGCAGGAGGACATCAACACAAGTAAGAGGCACTTCAGCGACTTCTTTTTCCAAAGAACAGACAGTTGCTACTATTGAATGACTTAATATGTCTTCGCTTTCTCATAGTTTGCTGAAGGATAATTAGGAGTGAAGTCAGCTCTGGATAAGCTTTTACAAGAAACATCCAAGGCAAGTCAATAAGTTCAGGATAAAGAAAATCCCAAATACCCCARAACTCCAGCTGTCATTAGACGTAAAGTTCTCCCTTCAGCCCTGTACCTGTTATCCCTCCTTCCCCAACCCTGGGGCTGTTGGTCATGAAGTGCCCAGACTTCACTGGTGTAACCTTCAAACCGCTCTGCTCCTTCCTGCTGAGTCTTTTCCTCCGATTGGAATCCSTTTCTGCCGAGGAGGAGATAACTCACACTGCTGTAACATTGCATCTCTGATTTCCATCTCGTTCTTTCACRCTTTTTAAATGCTCTGGGTACTGAGCAATCGAGGAGCCATAAAATGCATCAGTCACGGGTGACTCTGCAGGGTGGGAATGGTGTCAGTGAATGTCAGAGGGCAGCAGTTAAGACCTCAAAAGGCAGCAGAGGTCTGAACAAGATGCTAAGATAAAAGACYGAATGCATTATGAAAAATAATAATATACCTCTCTCTTACTTTGTTAAAACCAGCRTTTTCCCCTGTTTTCTAGGAAAGGCTCTCTTTTTCTTTGAATTGCAGGTTCCAAGCTACATTTGTAGAAAACTATCTAGAGAATCTATGCACAAGGACTCTTTTTAGTAGATGCTCTGAAGGAGGTATTTCCTGAGACATATTTTCTATGGTAAAAATCTGGTTAGTTACAGGTGTTTAAGACCACACGGAGTAAACACTCCTCTGGAAATTTCAATGGTCACTTAATATTTCTCTAGGAACACTCTAATGAAGAAAACTATGTACAGCCACTAAAAAAAAAATTAAAAATCAGCTTTCAGATTTCTTTTTTCCTACAAATCAATTATCAAAACTCTATTAATTTATTCCATTAGCTTAGACAATATTATACTACATTATAATTCTCTCTTTTAAGATGGCACATGATTTTATTAGTGTATTCCATCGGTTTTGGAGGTTGAAGGCTTCCGGGTGGAATTTTTTCTCCTCTATCTAATAGAGGTTATTAAGAATTTAAATAAGATTTGAAAGCGAGAATAATTTCGACACCAAAGTAATGGCTATACATMTCTCACAACAGTGGTTCATTAGTGGGCTGATATTCAGTCAGCTAGATTAAAGCTTCTCACTCATTTAGCTTTCCACCCAGCTCCTGAAATCCCAAGCCAAAGATTCCAGCCCTTGTTAAACTGCAGGATCCAAAGTAAGGAAGAAGTGTAAAACTCTGTACTGCAGCCAGAAATAAAAGGGAAGAGCRGAAAATCTGCAAACATACCCTCGTGCTACAGCTCTTTAAAATTCTAATTAATTAGACCAAGTATGCCCATTGACTTTTAGCACCTGCACTGGCACTGCCGAGGCTCGGAGCACATTCCACGGCAGCAATCACACAGATGCTGGGCCAGCCTCCCTCCCTCTCTGACCAGGGCTTATGTCCACCCCTGAGGACTGCATTATGCCACACTCACATTACCAAAGCCACTGAGCATGCAAAATTGATGATATGCATGCTACAGAAACCTAAAATGCCTAATTTATGCAACCACACTCCCCCAAATTCATGACAGTGATGACGCCTGAAAAGAGAGTGTCATCATCTTAAAGAATTGCCCCATGCTTCAACTAAATGTTTGTTCCTGTTTTATTAATTTTCCAAACTAATACAGAGTAAAAATATCCAGTGGTCCATTTAACCAATTTACATAGGAAAATTATGGCCAGCAGCCAGCTTGAAGTGAGCTGATTCTGCTGAAGAGGTATCTGGGGTCCTTTAGATTCTCTACCTGCTGACCCTTGGAGTGGCTTAATAAAAAACATTCACGGCATGTGAATCACCCAGCAAGAAAAAAAATGACTAAAACCTGATTACATCATCAAACTCTACGAAACTGCACCGAATTATTTTTTTTAAAAATAACGTGTCAACCCCACAATGCCATGGAACACGTGTCAAAGTTACAGTTAACAGTAAAAAAAGGAGTCCCAAGGAACGTATGGCACGAGGCAACCCTGCTGGAAGAAGGAAAAAGCCATTTCACTTCTGGAGCAGCTGTTTGCGCTAAGGTCAGCCCAGGCATGGTTCAGTGCTGAGAAAAAAAGCCTCCACATGCCATGCAAACAGAGGATGGGCTGGGTTTGATGCCTAAAATTGGGAGTACCTGAAACAGAGACTGAACAAAGGTAGTGAATAAAAGTATGAATTTACTGAAGGCCTTCGAGTGGTACACCTCTGGTACAGAGCCTTGCCGATGCTAGGCTAGACCAAGATGGACTCTGATCACGAGTTTCCCCCCCAGATATAGGTTTGGTACATTTGCTTATTAGAAGTTAATTGTCCTATTACAGTTCCAGGTAATGCAGTAATATTCCCCCATTCACCCCCTCCCAGTTCACTTTTGTTTATACTTAGGCCTAGCATAGTGACCTTGTTTTCCAGGCTTAGAGAGAATGTTTTGTCTAACAAGAAGGTGAAGCACATAGTACGGAGTTCAGAATTACACRCTAGTACAGTGCAGGGTTAGAAAAATCCAAAAGCTAATCCTTAAGGCATCAGGTTTGAAGCAGCAGGGCAGCTTGACCTGGGAGAGCTGGCCAAGGAGCCGGTTTGTCAGGACTCAGCAGGTTTGCTCCCATCCTCAACCCGCACAGCTCCTTTCCTGTCTGGCTAAGGGGGGAACCATCCATCAACAACCTCCCCTCTGTTATATTCTCTCCCTGGCATCACTCGCTGCCCAAAGGGACCCCACACGGACATCAGCCCCCGTGCTCGTTCCAGCGCCGATCGCACGGCAGGACGCGGACGATGCCCTCATCCGGGGCACGGGCAGCAGCGGCAGGGCTGGCAGCCCTGGGCACGCAGCACGCACGGGCACAGCCTGGGCTCCTCTGGCGTTTTGGAAAAGCAGGGCAGCGACCTCAGCTCTGAGCCAGAAGCGCCGTCAGCGCCCACGGTGGATCCRCACAGGCCGAATCCCGCGGGAGTGTCCGGTCTGTACAGCTCCAGGCACCGTCGCCARCGGCACAGAGCTGTTTGGAAAACCACCCTCAAGTCCAAAGACTTCTGAACCTGCAACTCGTGCTTTGGAGCACTGGCTCACCCAATCATTACATTTATTCCTTTAATTACACCTCCACGCCGAGTGTGGTTTAAATGAAGAACCAGCAATTCTTTTGCATTTTAATTTTCAATTTAAAGTCTACTCATCGCAAATGTCATTCAAGACACATGCGTGCCCTCCTGACATCAAATCTGACTGAGATGAGCATTGTTTTACCAAGAATCCGCTGAAGAAGTTAATAATTTTACTAGCGAGATTTACATATGATGGCAATATAAAAGGCTTTGTTCCAATTTCTGTTTTCCTTTCTGCAACTTGATGACAGCTTCAATTTTTTTTTTTATATTAGCTAGAAAATTAAAAAGACAAGTTTTTTTTTTCCCAAGGATTCTTTTTAGATGTGCCTAATAACTGCCTTAACACACACCTTTTGCTTTGTCCTTGTGCTGAAAAAATGGGCACAACTTTGCAGGCCCCTGACTGATGAAGATCTATACCAACGTGCTTCAGAGGTTAAAAGAGAACAACTGTGCTTAAAATGAACATTTCTCAGCTCACGACATGCTTCAGCATGCCTTGCAAAATCCACAATGTGACTTCTAAGCTTGTCCCATGCTCCTTTCTCTGCTGTGCTTTTCAGCCTAAAAACAATTCAGAAGCATCACAATATGTTACAYCTGAATTTCTATAACCTTATATTTGCATGATGCACTCAATATACTGCAAATTTTTTAAGTATTTTAAGTAGTTTTAAAGAGAATAAAAATTCAAAATGCAATTACTTGCCACCTGTCTAGTTCAGAAGTTAMATTCATTCTCCTGTACGGAAAAATGAAACCATTGTTAGAGAAGCATTTTGCTCATGAGCAAAATAATCCAAAATAGAGCTTTCCTGGAAGAAAGACATGAGGGGAAAAAAAAAATCTCTCTAGTACTTATTAAAAAAAAAGCCGTAACACCTCATAACTGTAAATTTGTAGGTRAAGACTGAATAGTACAGCAAGCTGAAAATTAAACCCTTTTTTCATTAAATTCAAAATTGATGCTCTCAAGTATGAATAAGTCTAACAGAAACCAGGCATTCTAACCCACCCTATTATGTGAATTCTCTCCAGCATAGGTCAGACATAAATTCTGACCAGACAGAATTGCAATGGACTTACATTTTTAATCAATAGTTTGGAGAAGAATCAYTAAGAAGTTAAGGGTTTCCTTGAGCAGCAGGAATGTTAGAGAGCAAGATCTGCCACATTTCTAAATGGCACCCAAAATTTCCATTCTTTTTTCTCTTAAGAGATTTATTTTTTCACAATGATGAATAATACCTAATTTATTGTAAGGACAAAAATAGCATTTTCTGTAATTTTTACTAGTCAGCCATTAACTGAGAAAATGGCAATACCTCTTGCTTTTCTATTTAACAGGTGAAATTAGTTTCTCACAGTTAATAACTCACATATAAGCTATGTACACACAGCAACCAACTGTGCTACATATCACATATGAATTATGACACACAGGCAACTCATCTGTCTATCAGCATCAAAACTAATCCATTAATCTTATAAATTACAAATCTGAGCCTACTCATCTTCAGATAGCTCTGACGGGGGAGGACTAAGAAACTGGGAGGCAACACGAGTGAGAAAAATGAATGAATAAGGACATTTTCAGTAACTTCTGCACTGGCACATTAGAAATGGTGGAAAAAAACCTGKAGTTATTCAGGATGAAAATGCCCCAGTGGAGAACAGACCACAGGAGGGGCAGGACAAGTTCAGGGTCTCTGAATATTGTTGCTAMCTTGACAAGTAAATATCTGCAGAAGGTATTTTTTTAGACATGTGTCATTCAGAACAAGYGTTAGCTAACAAAATCAGATGGAATCTACCAAACGTTGCTTTAATTAAGATTTCTCTCCCTGACCAGTCTTTAAACACATCGCTCTGAAGTTATTAAAGGTTTACAAAACAGAACGAAAACGATTTTTTTCTTTTCTTTTTTTTCCCCCAGCTGCTAAAATCAATATAGCTGCTTCCATCCAAGCAACACAACTGCAAGAACAGAGAAAAATCAGCTTCAAGCAATTATCCATGTTCATAAATCTTTGTTCATAGTCACATTAACATTCCTCAGCTTCAGTGTGCTGCAGGGGAGTCACAGAGATCAACAGCAAGACTAGTTTTTATTTACTTCAGATAAACTGCACTGTATGTAATCACTTTCTCAAGCACTTAGTAAACCGTGTTTGGTTTGTATTTTCACCGAAACACTCATTTGCATTTATCTCCAATGCAGATCAGCATTTGATACCACATTACTGCGAGCTTATTACTGCAGCCCACTGTTGCACATGACTATTCATCACAATAATTCAAGGAAATGAGCTACACAAGGCTGGCAGAAAAGTACATATGGCTTTGCTTTGACTCATAACCACCAACTCTCGGTAGGTTGTTGTGGGAAACACCTAATGGAGAGCCAGGATTCATTTGCTAATGCCAAACTAAATGTTTAATAGGCCTCCSAGGCTCCCTTTTTATTGTTGGAATTTGTACAAAATTTAAAAAAAAAATCTGAACGCAATAAAAAAAAATGCGGAAAGCAATTCTTTTCTGCACTCTCCCCCACCTGCAAAGCACGACTCTCTCTGTCACCAGTGGGGATGGGAAGCATCCAGCAGCTTTTCCCAAGGCAGCAGCTGACATTACACCTCCCAGCCTGGCGCTGACGCRCGGAAAACTCGCACAATGAGCCTTGACATTTGTCATTGTACTTAGCTACAAATGCATTACAAGAAATTACAAGGGATGCTATCAGAAAATTGCAAACCCAGTGAGTGTTTCGCCTGGTTACTGTAATTCCTCAATGCTGCTCCAATCTCGTGCAAATTAGAGCCACTTACAGCTCTGAAAACTGACAGGAAACCGAATGAGGTTTTCATTATGCTTTTAATAGTCTTCCCGGGTTACTTGCTGCTGAAAGATTCCTGAGGAAGAGCTATACAGCCCAACTCCACACTCAYGGCAGCTGCAAGCACTAACCCCAGATAATCCATTATGCTTCTGCAACAAAAAGCCCAACCAAACTCCCTTCCACAAAAGGGAAGCAGCAGTACCAAGGAAAAAAAAAATCCACGAGAATGTAGGAAAGAGATTTGATTTACATTGCCTCAGTGTTGTGGATCCTTCCTTCACGGCTAAAGGAACAGGAGCATTTCAATCAAATTTTGCATTTATAAATCATGTCTTGTAACAGATTTATGAATGCTAAAGAAACTTCCTAGTAGGTCCTGTAACACACACTTCATGAGTGTTGATTCCAGAGCTCCTTTGCTAGACTGCCTCCAGAGCACCGCAGAGAACACTGGTACCACCATGCCCACCTAAGGTTTATAAGAGTGTAAGCTTTAAGGACCTGGGAATTCTTATAAAAGAAAGGCACTTACCTAAAATGATCCCATAAAACTGACCCGAGGTGTCACTCCAGGCATGTACACAATAACAAAACACGAGGGGTGGCTGGGAGAACGCGCCTGTGTTTCCACTGTGGTTTGGGAATTTCAGGGGCATCCTCCTTCCACCTGAACCCCTGCTGTGTTGATAAAGTCGCCAAGGCAAACATGACAGAGACAGCAGGGAATGCAAGCAGCAGCCCAAAGCTCCTGTGAGCCCTGGGGAGAGGGTTCTGTGCTGGGATTCTCCTGTTCTCTGAGCGTCTCCCTTCATCTCGCTCTGTCTGAGCTCAGCTCTGGCGCAGATCCCCACTGAGGCTGCTGGCTCAGCCTCTGTGCTCTCCTGCCCCCACATCCTCCTGGTCCCTTCTCGGGACTCTCACACGGACATCTGGCCAGTGGAGAAGGGGCGAGGAACACACAGAAACCTCCTGGGAAAGATCCACACACTCCCTGGTTCCCAGCCAGGGCCTTGCATCTCCAGCCATACCTTTACAGCAGGCACAAACAGCAGGAAAGCTTTCCACTGGCCACAAGGACCATCATGCCAGTGGTTTGGATGGAATAACAATATTTTAAGGCAATATACTGCTTGTTAAAGCTGTGTAGAGATCTCTCTGGGAAGGGGGAAAGAGGGAGATTGGGCTTGGAGTATTCAAATTTATCAAGGAAACGCAAAGAGTTAGGACATGCCAAAGTAGGGAGGTGAAGCTCACTGAGCAGAAAATGAATCTCTTGCTAACAAAGCATCTCAGGAACTCAGTTAATGCTCTGATCATTCACTAATAGCAGAAATGCATTTCTGGGAATTTTAAGACTATTCTACCTTAGAAATGGAAACGTGACAAGGTCTAAGTTTCTGTTTCTATTAAAACAAAGAAAGTAAAATTTGTTTCCTAGCATTTTCTCTCATTTGTTTCCAGGATTTGCATGATAGGACATGGGAGACAGCATGGCCTCAGCACACACTTTCTCCATATCAGTTATCTAAAAATACAACCCCGAGCAGYGGCACCATTTAAACAGAGAGGGGTTTCAGGCTATTTCTTGCACGCTTCAAACCAAGTTATACCAAAACCACTCCCCTGGGTCAGCTACTGAAGCTGTTAAGAGCCTAAAATATTTACCCAGTGCCTGAGTATCTTCTCTACCCTGCCTGTGTCTGYGTAAGTGAACCAAGCCTCCCCTCAGAGCGATGAGCTGGATGATTTTACAGGTGAAAGCCCACATTCTCGTGCCCCAGGCCCATCTCGAGCGACTGGCATCCGAGTGATAGGAAGGCATGCCTTCAATTAGAAAGAGTTGAGATCTGGGGTGTAAATCAGTCTGTCAGAATTCACCAGCCTGTCTTACCAGCTCATGCTCGGCGTGCTGAGCCGTTCCCTCAGGCACCATAACCTGAGCTGTAAATTAATCAGCTGCTGGGCTTCTTTGGAAGTTTGGATWGGGGTAAAAGGTCTTTAGAGGCTGAGGAACAGCAGAGGATTCCTTCCTACCACCTCTCCTATCCCCTGCTTTTTTCCAGGGGTGGAGAAAAAAATTAGTGCATAAAAATGCCAGCTCAGATTTTTCCTTAGGACAACAGTCACCTACTATTGTTTCTCTACACTGGATATCCATGACAATTCCCATTTCACTAATTCCTGATCCTGCTGCCATTTACAGATGTACCTTTGTGCCTTTTTTGACTGCTGTTTAAGCCCATGGTTATTCTGGATAGAGCACATAAGGCATTTAAATCCATTTCAGATGCTGCAAATCGCTGCTGAATACTTTTTAAAATACAATAACCCATACCATTTTAAATAACTAAATTAGGATATCTCCATGTACACCAGCCATTTCTCTAGGAAACTGATCTATGGATGTGAGAGAGAAAAGACAGCCTGTTGCTAGTACAGAAACTCAGAATACAATAAGTAGAAASCCAAATTTCCTTCTGAGTGGATAAACTCTCTTTGAGAGCAGTCAAGGGGAATGCTACAATCAATCCCAGACCGTACACATTTTACAAGCAAGTATCTTTGATCTTGGTCTTGGCATTTCCATTCAACCAAACATTTTCCATGATCCAATAACCTGTGCTTTCAGCTTCACGAGGCTCACGAGAGGAGTGGAGAGCTCTCTGCTTAAATTCTTAACTAGGGGGAAAATTTACAATTTAAAAGAGTAGTAAAATAAAACTCATGAACAATGTTTGAAGTTAAATGAAATAAATGATGCCTCAGTGTTTAGTATTATGGATAACAAGACCTGAACAGTGCTCTTACATCAAAAATGTCACACTAAGCCCGTGCCAGTGCTCTCACAGGATGATGTGACCACAAGCTTCTACCCTAAATGAGGTGGAAGGACTTAAAATTTCAGAGAACACAGGGTATTTCTAAGATATTTCTTCTATTTCTGCTAAACATTCACTGCTGGCATTCCCATATTTCTTGCCTGATCATTAACCACTGACATAATTAATATGCGCTCACAGAAGCCTCAGCACAGTCAGAACATAATCACCTATAGATTTGATTCATGGAAGTGTCTTTTTGGAATAACTAAGACAGATTAGGTTTCTTAAATTGTCTTGGATACAGAAGCAACAAAAAGCAAGTTGGGAGTTGCCAACTGTGGAGGGGTCCTAATTAACAACTCAATTAAAAAAGGCAAATTAAAACTTTATGGTTCGTTATCCTTCATTGCTTAATAAATTGTTTTGCTAAGCAAATGATTAAGAATGATTATTCCATAAAGCTGAAAGAGTATCTGGTTTTCCACATTTTTTTWAAAAATTCAATAAAATAAAAGCAGTTTGTTTTCAACTATCCAAAACATATTGATTGCACGACTTCATGCCAATTCAAAGATACAGCATAAATATGCCTCTTCTTTTTTTGTAYTTATAGTAATTTTCTTTCTCCTCTCCCCTTTTTTACATTGAAGAATATATCCTGCTCTCTTGTGATGAAGAAAATAATCTCTTTATAGATATTTATTATTTGTATTGGGGTGTTTTAATGCTGCCAGTTTTGTGGCTCATCAAAATGAATTCCCCTCCTCTTAACATCATGGATTTCTTGACATGTTCAAGAAACTTTTGGAATTATTATTTGACAGTTTCTGATCCTGAGGGATGAATATAACAAGTTTGGTCACAGGGAATATTTGGCAATCTAATCCAGAGTAGACATAGAGACTCCAGAATGATCCATCTTTGCAGTTTTTAAAGATGTTCTGAACTGTCCCCCAAGACTGTGTTTGCAAGAGTRTATTTCTTACTGTGCTAAGCACAAAAATGTTGAGACATACATGAATAAATATGGAAATAGGAAACCCTCTATTGCATTGAAGAAGTTCTGTTTGCTATTTTGTAATTCCRTATGTATAAATAAATTAAAAATTAAAAACCATTACAATTGTTTTGAGTAGAAAATCACAGTTCTTTGTTTCAAAGCCTGACTTCCTAGGGGCAGAGAAAAAAAATAGCTTCCAGATTGTTACTGCTTCCAAATTCAGCAAAATAAAAATAAATATAGCATTAATAAGTGTTAACAGATAATGCCAATTGATGAAAAGGAAGGAAGTAACTTCAATGGTCTGCTAAAGTCAGAGAGACACAAAGTCTCTAAAACAACAGCCGAAACTCAGCATTCCCAACTCCCTCCCGCTGGCCTGTGAATTTCAGGAATGAGAGCCATCATCTCCCTTCTGAGCTCTCTTTCCTGCCACAAATTTGGGCAGTCAAACATGTAAGAAATGCCTCCTGTAATGAAAAGACAGATTTTACCCTCAAGACAGAGTTGCCAATGCTGAGCTCAGCTGCCCCCRCGGACATCCAGATGTTGATGGCCCTGTGGAAGCCAGAATTCCTCACTTTGCTCTTGGCATGAGAAGCTCTCYCTTCCCTGTTCTCCACACGCTGCAGGCATGGCTCTGCCCGGGGGTACCGAGGGAGCAGAACCCAGAGTTGGCAGAAGAACCGAGGCACATGAAAAACCCAAGCCCTTTCTGCTCCTTCTCCTCCACAGCGACGCCTGYACAGCTCAGAGACTCCAGAACTGCAGCAGCTCACCACGGGAATTATCTGATCCTACAAAACACTGACATGGTTATTGCACTATCAAATGGCAAATAAAACCTTCTAGGTAAGTCTGCCCTGCCCATAAAGTTCAAGTTACTGATTAGGTAAAAAACTACTGGAAAGATTGTCCTTYGCTCCTATTTAGAAGAGTATTTTTAAAAACTGGACATGTCTACTTTTACTTAGAGAACATAAAAAATTTCTTCCCTGACAGCCAAGTCGGGATAAGGTAGCAACTACTTATCTGSAGCAGAAAAGGGAATTTTGTTGCAAAAGTATTTGCAGATGATCCATGAAAGATGAATTTCTCATTCATCACTAGAAATAATTTCGTTGAAGTTAATTAATAAATACTAATTTTATCATCAAGAAATTCTATTTATACAGTCGCTATCTAGACTTTTCTACTTAGACAGAATCCAGTTGTTTCATTAACAATCTTTCTGAGCATCTTCACTGATGGCCCAGACTTACTCAGCAGAAAACAGACCCGAGTTTGTGCAGTAATGCAGATTCTTTAGCAAGACAAGAACTTACCTGCAAAGCCATGGAAACAAATTCATGTGTGCTGCTGACAATGAGATAGGTTACAGATAGAACTTCATTAGAAGGCTACTCTTCATTATTTCTACTTSCTAATAAGCTCAGAATTTTTATTTTCATTGTGGTTTTGGTTGGGGTTTTTTGGGTTTTGGGGTTTTCTTTCCCCCAGTTTATAATTAGCAACATATTCGGATCATGACTTTACTGGTAATATGATGCATCTTGCACAATACCCTGAGCAAAGCCTACTGATACAGGGTCCAAAGTGAACATTTGGTGTCAAACCTATAGGGGTTTTATGACTTACCCAYTATAAAAATACACCACAGAATTCCACAAGGATTTTCATTTCATATCTAGCATCATGACTGAGTGAAACAGTTCATTTTCCTGCATATATAGGATTAAAGGAATGAAATATTTATATGTAGGTAATTGGCAATTTTAAACTCGCTCGTACACATGGGAAAAAAAATGGTCACACAAAATTCTCTTCAGGTCTGAAACCAAAGCAGCAGCTTTGARAATTAAATGCAAGTCGAGAGTAAGGGGGAAAATACAGTCTCCAGAAGGAGGGGAACACTTTTCCCTGCCCTCAGGATTTACAAAGAAAAGATCAGATACATTAACTGAACACTCCAGAGCCATTTATCACAATAAGTGCATTTCTGACTYGTAAGAGATGTCCCTGCTCAGGGATGGAGGCAAAGAGAAACATCCTCAGCCTGGTACTCCTGAACAGCTCCTTGGGCTCTTTAAGCTTTGCAGCCCTTGCAGTCGCCAGGACAAAGTATGASAACTTTGTCACAGTTATTCCATAAAGTAATTATAAAATAGCTTCCCTTACTTTATATGAATGCAATATAGGCTACTTCTCTTTCTCTTTGACAACTTAATTCATGAACAAATRGACAAAACTATTAAATTAACCATTGCATGTATAACTTTCACATAGCAGGCAGCAATTAGCTTTATCAGATCCTACCCCAAAGCAAAAAGTAGCCATAGAAATGTTTTAACATTAGAGATAAAAGATAGATCACACTAAATCCAGAGATACCTTTTACAGAGAGATGTTTAATTTAATGAGATTTCCTTGAGTCAACTTAGTGAGCTCTTGGTGCAAATTCAGCATCAGGGGCTACTCAGCAGAATCAGTGTAAAGAGTGTCCYTGGAGGAACCACATTTTTAAAATGTTTTCTCGTGGAAGAAAAATTAACAATATGTTGCCCTCAAAACATTAGAGGCAGTATGACAGGACAGCCACTACAAATGTCAAAAAAGTTTCAACCCATATACAGATATATTCTATTTAGCAGTTGCTTACAGCAAAAAATATGCAAGTACACCCATAGTGACTTGCAAATAATAACAGTTACCATTTCCCAATATATAGAATCATCTGTACAAAGTTATAAACTGTGAAAATTTGGRAATCWKAWGAAATKTAATTAMATTTCWTMWAAGTTCAGGCAGAGCAACAGTTGGGAAATCTCATACTTGGAAGGAGAAACTTGGATAAAACAAGCAAACCCCTCAGAACAGGCACAGTGCTTTTCTCAGGATATCTTGATAACAGCAATTATAATGATAAAATTAAACAACAATAACAAAAAGGAAAACCCCACATCTCTAAAAAAGATGAATGAGATGATCTTATCCAATTGATGATAATTAGGATTAGTTAATCCCAATGATCCCTGTGGTATTGAAAGAGCAAGAACCCTTGGCAGAGTGGCAGCCCATGGTTGCCCATGGCCAGCASTGCCTGCACAGCACAACTGACCAGACAACCCTTGCTGTGCAAAGCCAGCTCACTTAAAGGAGGAATTATTAATAAAAGGAATTCCCAACAAGTTCTCACTGATGAATGGACTCTGCTRCTGACTTGCACAACCAGCTGCTTTTATTTCCTTAGTTAAGAATAGTTTGATTTCTGAGATTACTTCAGTGCACAAATGCCCTGTGGAACAAGTTTTTAGTGTTCTCAAGGCCTCATATATTTTAGGGAAACAACTTCAAATGAAAAGACTTCTTACTCAGGTAGTGTTGATCACCTCTGAGTTCTCAAACACGCTAACAAAGACACATGGACATTGAAAACAAAGTGTCATATGGGAATTGATCTCCCTGCAGCTGCAAGAAAAGAAACATTTTAAAATGAATATTGATTGTGCAATAGGCAATAACGTACTTGTCTGATATTCATGATGAATTCATTACTGCGTGTGTGAAGGAAGAGAAAATGAGAAATACTCAGTGATGTAAAATGGCTTTATTCCTTGTCCAGTAAAAATGCAAAATCACCAATTACCTTTTCATCGGAATACTCGAGTAAAAGAAAGTCTCACCTGAAGACATTATCAATTTCAGTTAAATGCTTACGGATCTCAAATGAGAATTCAGTTCACCTTGGACAAAGGATATGGAAATGCCAAGGTAAAACAAAGGTGCAAGGGGCCCTTCATACACCAGACTTCAGACAGGTTTGAAATGTTACACTGAGCAACAGCCCAAAGGTTGGGTACCTGGGCACAAATCCTGAGGTATTGAGGGGCACCAGTTGCTGCCTAAGAATGAACTTCCCTATTGYAAAGCAGGTTTTAGGAAGATGGAGCAAGATCTACAACGATCTGACAAATTAAACCGAAGAAGCTTTACAGCAAGGAAGCTCAAAAATTCTATAATCCTCATAGCATCATAAAACAGATATTAAAGTTTTAGTTTAATTAATTAATTAGTTTAGTTTGTGATGACAAATATTCACCATATGTAACAATTTGAGTGGTCTTTTTCTACCCATTCCCRTCCGAAACAGAGATAAACTATTACTTTTTTTAAAAAGCCATTTATTTTAAAACTCACTAAATTAATATTTAATAATTTTTTATTATCTCATAAATTGCAAAMCTCAACTCTTTGCTACTTTTTGGGTCATAGGCTTGGAAATGAYGAGGTTGGAATAAAGCTCATTCCTGCACGTCCCCCATCGTCCGTGCAGTGACTGAGATTTGTCACATGCCACAGATGAATTAATAAAACTTACGTGACAATAAGAACCACAAACTGGCCTTTGAAATGTTCACACGCACAAAAAGATGGCAGAGCCCAGCAAGCTTTCCTGTTGCTTTGTTTATTGCTCCACTGGATGAAAYTGTTGTCTGTTTAACTGCTTTTCCTTATCCCCACAATTCCAAACCACCCAAATCCACCCCAGGTGTAAAACACCCACGAGGTTACACAGGAGCAGAGCAGACCCCARGCAACCCCCACTATTAAATCCAGCAAAATCACGCTCAAATTGCAGGATGAATCTCGTGTTTCCAAAACCAAAGGTCACCTGACTGTCAATTATTTCTTACTTTCCATCACAGTGATTTACAGCAGAAGATTTCTAGCCAGGTTTCCAGACATGAGGTATCCTGGAAGTTACATTAGCAAGGCTTATTTAGTGCTGCTCAAGTGGTTTCAGTGATTAGCAGCATAATCTCCTCTGGATACTACTGCACTCTGCTTCTGAAGGGACCAAAATAGCAATTCAACTGCACTGCCCTGCCTAGATAAGCAATTTTCTGCTACCTGAATGCAGAACGCTGAGCTTTTTTTCCCTCACCCAAGCAAAACATAATTTTCAGACATATATTTATGATATTCCTCATATTATATATCATTAACAGACTAACACACATATATATATATTATTTCGGACAGTTATTTAAATGAACCAAGGTATTTGCCAACTTTTTTTTCCCTTATATAGCCTTTTTGTGTCACCTTCTGGATTTTGCTAAAGACTTACTTTGAGATGCTAAAAACTGAAAAAATGTTGCTATAATACTACTAACAACAAAAGAAAACATTTTAAAACTCTCCAAGCAGAGAAATAAACCACTGGCCTCAATGAGCACCATATTGTAATGCAGGAAGTCTGTTCATTTTTCCAATCTCTGTCTTTCCTAGGCTACWCAGAGGAGCATTAATAGATCTATATACACATGAACACCCTGAAATGTATATAAATAACCATAATATCAGGTAGAAACACATCAATGGGCATAGAAGGAGAGAAAATGATGGTGAACATGGTGGTGAACATGATAATTTGGCTGTCCTGTACAWCCCACCTTCACTGACTTTCACCATTCCTGTGTCAGCACAGGCTGTTTCCAAAGCAGGTGACATCCTGATCTCTGCTAAATAATAAGAATCAGGATGAGAAGTGTCAGGGGACACAACACTGCCAAACGGGATGGGTTTCTTTGTGGGGTTCTTCCCAAAATTTAATCTGTTCCTCGTTAAGAATGCCACACAGAGCAAACAACACACGCTCCAAATTTATGATTTAAAGATAAAAAAAGCCTTGCTCATATAACTTGCTAATCAGATAATAAAAATATCTTCTTTATTTTCAGGGAGCTTTTCAAAGCAGATTTAATACTCTGCCTTCAAAAGCTGTGCAAGTACAAACACTCCAGAAAGAGCCCAGCTTACTCAGCCCTCGTGCTTAGCTCTTCCCTCCACCACAAACCAGTTCTGCACCACTCCAGTCCCAGTGCCTCGACAGCTGCATCAGTTTAAACTCCACAGCTCCCAGTGTACCCTGCAATCTACACATCACTTCTGCTACAACGCTGTCAGCATCCCAAAGCCTGCAGCCAGAACCTTTCTTCATCACTGAAATGCTGATTTTGGGCTGTGCTGTCACTGAATCCTTGGGATTTATCTATCCCCTAAAAATCAGGGGGAAAGTCTTATTCCTGTTTATTAGTATTATAATTATTCATTACCTCCATCCAGCATGAGGACTAAGAGATAACTCAAGTAGGAGCTACTGCAAGGCACACCGAGCACTGGCACCGAGCCATGCCAGGCAGGAAAGGTTTCTGACCTGTTTAAAGTAACAGTTCAATTTTGCACAGCAATTCAGATGTGCTGAGCAAATGAGGCAACGATTTTATTTTCCTCAAGATTTTGTACCATTGCCATGCTTCGTAGGCTCACGATCCCACAGCACTTCTTGCTAATTTTTGAAAACTTCTTATACCTGCAAGAAAGGACACACCAGGGCAAGCAAATGCTGTGCTTCCTTGTCGAGATCTATTGCCTTTCATATGGATCTCACCCATTTACATTGCAAATACATCTCTGAGATGAGAAAGTCATTTAACTCTCACAAGCTCAAGTGATTTTGATGTTGTAGCCCAGCACAGACTTCCTGCAAATAGCTACGCTCCCGACTCAAAAGCCTCTTGCTCTGTTTTTCTATGATAGTTATATTTCTTGTTTAATTGTGTTTTTATCTTAAAACAACCAAAAATGCATTATGCAAATAAGTCCTTTCAAGAATTCACTTTGTGAAACTAAAATAAACTTGAAGGTTTATTGCCTTGCAAATTATTCATTGTAGCCGTTTAAATGACAGGATACAAACTGTACAAAACAAGGCAGCAGCGGGAGAGACACATCTATTTTTAAAATCACGTTGGGTGTGATGTCATACTTCCAAAAGTCTGCCACCACAGCCACTGGGAAGCAACTTTTCCACAATCTGGGAAGCAGACACAGGCTCATCCTTGCCCTTCCTTCCAGCTGTCCCAAAGCCACAGAGCAAGGAAAACGTGGTACCTGCTGCAAACAATCACACAAGACTTTCCAAAAGCACTCACCCCATCCTGCAACCAATAGAAATGTTTAAATCTGGAGCACAGACTAAAAATCCCCACTGAGCTCAGTTTTCTGCACAGCTCTGACCATTCCCTGTCCTTGGGTTTGAGCACTGCTGTGGTGTCAGCATCATCCCACCCACAGTGGATTCTCCTGGTCAGAGTCTCCTTCCTCAGCTACAGATTCCTACTGCCTTAATTAGTCCTGCGGTTGGAAAAGGCTTCTTGGCTGCAGTACAAGCATTTGGTGTCCTCAGGGATCACCCTGTGGTCCTTCCATCCTCCTCCTCGAGCCTCTAAGACTTGGTGAATTCTGCAAGACGTTGAYCTCCTCATTCTACTCCTTGGGTAATTCCAAAATCCCAGCCCCACAAGAAATGCTGTAAAAACCTCACTGAGCTACAAGATGAGCACCCAGGTCTTTCACTGTGTCCCAACTTGGTGAAAATCTTCAATGACTTCACTGTCCACAGTGAGRGGATCAGCTCTGCCACCTCCAAACCACACACACATTTCCAATCCRTCACATTGAGGAACATCACCAGTGTGTCATGAGCCAAGCAGACAGAAATTGGAGTGGATACTGGAGATCTAAGGTAAAACCAAAGTTTTCCTACAGCTCTAGATAATGAAAACTGTAAGCACAGACATGGTTTCTCTGTGGCAGTACAACAGCATCAACATAGTGAGTTTGCTCTCAATGTTTTGTCAAACTTCCTTCCTCCAAAAGGATTCAATGGGAATTTTCCACGAATTTGATGCCATATTTATTCCATCCTTTATATCAATTACTTGGAAAGCATCAAATTTCCTACAGAATAAGCTTACTTGAAGCAAAAAGGCTTTCTCCCCGTTCCGTGTTCCCGCTCCAAGTCACAATGAACACAGCTATTTTTGGCTCATCCTCACCCCCTGCTCCTCTCCCGTTCATTACAGAGAAGCGACCTCTGCTCTGCCAACAGGCGATGTCACCTTCTGTCTCCTGCTGGGTACACGCTCAAAAGAAAACATTTACAAAGGAGCGTGCACTCCCCCCCTGCTGCCYGCCAGGATACAGGAGGCAGATGTAAGAACCGCACATCCACCTTCTCTGACCGCTTTGAAGTCACAGCAACCGCACCAACCCCAGAACGAAACCCCACGGAAAAGCAACCCCCATCCTGCCTGGCAAGGCTGCCCGTGCACCGAGAGCACTGCTCAACTTTCCTGCCCCTCCACCGCTGCACACTCCCTGGGAAAGCTGCTTTTGGAAAGGGAACATTTTAACTTTGCCTTCAGAGCACRCTGCCCAGACAATCAGAGACAACAAATGCTAATTAAAGGCAAAGTGATGATGGCTGTGAYGTTTAAAGAAAAAATAAATATGCAACTGTGTAGCAAATGAGAGAAATTATGGGTTTTTTTAAATCAACAATCATATTTGGGTGTGAACTGCTGAGGTGACCTCACAAATATATCAAAACTGTTAAGACAATAAGGACTGGCCATTTATCAATGCAGGAGGCTGAAGTCAAAGTGTGCCTGTGACTTAGCTCAGCATCCACTGATCACACTGATCACTCTTCTTTGGACAGCTTTCAGCAGTTCAAATACAGGTTCTGACTGTTTCATAACTTAAATATTTAACAGTTCTTTATCACTTTATGAAATAAACATCACTGAAAGCCTCTGCAAATCACTGCTACTGTTTCTGTCCTTCCTGTATTTCATCTCTTCTACCCCAAAATGTAGATATTTCCTTATATTTTTGCAGGAAACTAAACGGGCAGAGAATACATCCATTTCTGCTTAACTGGAAAGCACAAACTGCAAAACTTTAAATCCTTCACATACTTCAGTGTTCCTCTCTAAATGTACCATAGAGCTATCATAAAGACAGATTAAAAACTATTTCRCTGTAATTAAAAGCTGACTAATATGTACAGACTAGAAAGTTAATTCATTAATACAAAAGATTTTGTGTCCATTCATCTCCATTTTCTATTGTAGAGAAACCTTCCATAAAAATGATTGCTTCATTCCAACAGCAACACAGTCTTTTGTTTCTTACTCACTCTTGGCAATTGTCATCCTCTTCATCTTTATGGTTCATAACTCTGAAACCGATTTCTCAAGCAATATGGATTTAAAACATGTATAGATCCAATGCTCAAAAATAAAAATTTGTTTTCCATCACCTACGTTTGGTTTCACGAGTTGTCCTAACAACACACGAACAGGAAAAAGAAGAGAGCAAAATACTGATCACCTTTTAGTCATCAGAAATCCTCCCAATTTATTAGCCCACACCAAAGCCATTTGCTGTTCACTGTGCACTAAGGAGGCTGTTTGGCTTCTCAAAACAAGAAGTTCTGTGCATAAACTGATGCCACTAAAATCATCTTCTCCCTTCAAGGGAGGGATGCTCACCAGCACATTTTCAGAAGGCAAAACATTCTCCCGTGCAGTGAGATGTGTTGCACTCTCACTTGGTCACTGAGGAATAAGAATGATAATGGCAAGGCAAACAACTTTAGAAAATGCATACAGAAGGTAAGACCAGGATAATTGCAAGCTGAACTCAATTTCTTACAAGTGTAAGACAGAACCAATGAAATACAGCAGGCTGCCATTCATTGAACAGACACTTCAGCATGGCAAAACCATCCTTCTGGCAAAACATCAAGCTGCACGAAAGAAATTAATCCCAATCTCATCAGCCAGTGTTTCAGGGCATGAAATGCTACCAGGAAAGTATTTTGTGCTGCCATGTCCTTTGGCAGGACAATACTGCAGATCATGAGATACACAGAGCATCAATGACCCTTCAAAACAAGTTAACCCCCACCATCCCCTACAATTTGTACTACTGGTCTTGTTCCCCATATTGAAAATTATACTTAAGATCCTGCCCAGATCCTGCTCCTAACAGGAAACACAAAATGTCCTGTATCTCTCAAGGGTACAGTTCAGGGGACACTGCAAAAGGGCAGGAGTCCTAAAGCCCGGAGCTGCTTTTGAGTCTACAAAAATAGTTGCCAAGAAAGTGTTAAAAAGATTAAATATCAGGTGAAATAAACCATGTTTTCATTAAATTGCATTTCAGCATAATGGTACAAAAGGTATTAAAACTCTCTGGAGCAGGGTTAATAACAGATTTTATGGAAGTGGTTAATTAAGAGGTCAGCGATTTCCTAGTGCATTCACACTGCTTTTATGGACAGATTTTGTTTAAGGAATGTATCACCCATGTAAACTGGTGAGCTTGTAAAAACTGAAGATAGCGGTTTTTGAAAAAAATTAATCTTGCTGGGTTGTGCTTTGCTGTGCTAGATAACATCAGTGGATYCCTGGGCTTCTTCCACTCAGCAGGAGCCTCCTTCCAGAATTTCTGACAAAGTTACTGACAAAGTTACCAAGCTCACAAACACCTGAAATCACAGAGGTAAAACTGCACACTTAGAGAGCAAATTACACATCCGAAAAAAAACCACTGAATCTCTTTAAAATCACTTTTCACATTGTTGCACCAAGCCTGCCTGGCCAGAATTCACTTTGTCCATGGCAGGAAACACAGGCAGGAAGCTGCCCTGGCCTGAGCAAAGGGACATSCCAGGGCAGGACATGTCCTGCTCAGCAGAAAGAACTGGAGGCACAGGGAGAAAGAACCCCTGGCACAGGGGTGGGACAGTGCCAGGACACTGGCTGGACATCAGCCTGCTGGGGGATGCGGTGCATCATCTCTTGGGGTTTGGTTTTTTCYCTCTATCCTGTTCTTAAACTTTGTTCAACTCACAAGTTTTCTTSCTTCTGCTCTTTCAGTTCCCCTCCCCACCCCAGCAGAGAGCAGAGGAGGGGCTGTGTGGGAGCTGAGCTGCTGGCKGGGGTGAGCCACCTCAGCTGGGCTGTGGTTCTGTGCTCAGCACRTACCAGGGAAACTGTGATTTCCACGGGGAAAAACTGCAAACACCTCACAGTACAACCYGATCATTAACTGGGAACAGATCATGCAGTCACTGGAGAAAAGGCAGAATTCATCCATTTGAAACTGAGGAGAACTGCAGCCCCCTGAGCAAAGCTKCTTCTCTCCTGAATTTCCTGAGGATGGAGAGAACCTCTGTAACTCTGCCCAGTCACACGCACAGTTCAGAGAGAGTCCAATCATCTGCATCTGCCAAACAACACACAGCACATTGCCACAGGGGCCAGGGAGCATGTCCCATATATCCATGMTACAGATATTTTTTCATTTCTGTGACATTCAGGGGAAGTTTTTGGATGAGCAACCATTGGCTTTTCAAAGAGATTTAGAGRGGGACACTGCAGAATGCTCCAGCGAGATGAAGGTTTAAACCTTTTCCTGGCTCTCTCCACATGTAAAGTCCCATTGATCTCAAAGTAACAAGCACCAACAAGAAGCAATAACAGCAGCATAGACTTAAATCATTCTCTAAGAACTGAGAACACTTGATAAATTTAGCACAGTTGCAGCCAGGGGCAAAAACTTTGCAATACTGGAAGTACGCTGTGAAGCAGAAATGTTGTATCCACTCTGAATTACCCCTCTTGCCACGATTCTTGCTTGTTCTCTTCCCTTTACTATATTTAGGAAATCGAAGCGATTTAATGTAAAACAGCAAAGCTGGGAAATTGACTGCAACTCTTAAGAAAAAGCCTAGGAGGCTAATGAACCATTATGGTAAAAGCTGAATAAGCCCAGATCCTGAAAAGAAATTGGAGGTGTATTTTAGATATGCATGAAGACGATCAAAAAACCATTTCACAGAGATTGCCRTGTGCAAGTAGGGCACTTTGTTTAATCTTATCCAGCTATACAACTTAAATGAAACAAACCTTTAATTTGACTTTCAAAAGCGTTAAGTATTTTGGGAGCTGCCTTGAAGTCGGCCAAATAATGTTCCTGGAGSTATTTCAAGCTAATTTTTAAAAGCCAACAGTTTCAATTATTAGAAAAATAAGCTCAGCTTTTCCTCGGGGAGAAAGAGTGAAAAAAACCCAAAACTTTTTATCATCACAGTTGAGTCCAGTGAAATGAAGGGGTTTGTTACAGAAATTCAAGTGGCTGGTTAAAAACACAACTTAGGGATCCTTAAGTTATCTGGAGAACTGAAGTTTCTCCACTCACACATTTATATCACATGGAAGTTTAGCCATGGTCGTGAAGATTTATAATCATGAGCTTAATTCTGAAAAAGAGCATTATCAGAGCCAGTGTTTGTAGAAAATTACAGACTCTCCTTCTGCAAACACATTTTAACGGAACTGAGACTACTCATGCACATCAAAATAAACCACAGATGTACTTGTAAGATCAGGGCCTGACTGACCCCGAAGAAATAAAGAACAGAGATATCTAAAAAGCTCCTTTGGATCTCCTGTAAGTGCCTGAACCTGCAGAAGCTACAAAACATCAAAGCAGGCCTAAAATTGGGTCTCGCTGGGAGAAAGTAGTAAAAAAATCAAACAAACCAAACTAAAATCAACAACAGCAAAAAGAAACAAACAAACAAACACCCCTCACCCACAGAAAAACTCTTGTCTAATCAAGATGTAGAAAGCAGCACTAATAGTTCCTCACCTTGGTATGGAGTAATCATAAAGATTCTTTGGGACACATTAACATGAAAATCCTGGAAGTCTAATAATGAAGTTTTATTATTATTTATTAAAGTCCCTACTTTCATTACTGTGTAACAAAACGCTAATACTGTTATTACAGCATAACAAAAATCGCCATAGGTTTTAGATACCAATTCTTTATTTCACTGCCCGAATACCAGGGCACCTGTGCTTTTTGCTTTGATGGAAGGTAAGATTAAAAGAGGCTTCTAGGTCCAGGTAATACCTTTGGTTACACAGACACATTGCTGAAAAAAACTTTTAAACAGAACCCTCTGTTAACTCAAAATACCTTCAAAGCTAAACACGAGTTCAGAAACGCTGCTTGGCATTCAGGAGATACCCAGCACCGCGACCCCAGGAAAAGAAGGGCTGGTACCTACGGAGCACGAGCTGGAGCTGCACCCCCCTCCATCTGCATCCGTTTGTCATTCAGCCTGTAGAAATCAGCAACTTCACTCCTTTCGACTCGGACATGAGCCATTTAATTCTAAATAAAGCAGGATGTAACGTCCCGTGCGGCAGAGCAGAGCCGAGGAGCGGCGTGCGTGCAGCTCAGGGCAGCACGGGGGATGCACRCACAGCCCGGCCAGCCCCACCCTGCCGGGGCCAGGCACCAGGGCAGGAACAACATTTCAAGCAGCTGAAGGTCTTAGAGTTCAGTGGTGGTTTTTGAGAGTGAAATTTCATTCTTACACACCGCCCGTACACCTTTATCAGCGGGGAACAGCAGTGTCAGCCAACGGCCTGACAGGTTAAAACATATTGTATATTCCAGAGAGACTCCTGAGCCTCATTCCTTATTTATAAGTCCGGAGTTAGAATTGAAATGAACACGAGCCAGAGCGTCTGCCTGTACAGAAGATTCCCAATACTCACTTCAGGGTTTATCACAGCAACAAATGACTGGAAGAGAATTGAGATCCTCCAGGGTTGGAGTGAGAAAGGTCATAACTCTCTTAATAGCTACAATAAATTGAGTATCAGAAAATAATTTAGCGAGTTTAGAAAATAGAGTTTGATTGCAGCTAGCAATGCTCTGATTAGCTACAAGCATCTTGGGTGTTAGCATGCACCAACACTCAGACAACGCCAGGCAGCAAACAGTGCAACCATGCACCAGCCAAAGGAAATTCGAGCGTGGCTGAGTTACAGCAGCGTCCCAGGCAGCTTGTGAGGTAATACACTTCTTTTCCAGAAGCAGTTCCAGTGTTTTCTGGTTCCTGTTTCAATACCAAGCACTAGGAAGAGGGCAGGCAAGCAAGGGCAGGTGAAGGGGTCCGTGGGGGACCGACCCCTGCTCCTCATGGAGGGGCACACTCTGCAAAGATGCTGGGCCATTGAGTGTTCCTACAACTCCTGCACGGCACACAGGGGCAGCAGAGCAGTGCAGAGGTAAACAAGGCAAGGTATAAACTGGGAAATACCTRAATACTTTGGCATACACCCAGATTAATTGTCAGTACAGAGTCCACAAGGAGATAATGTGGCATTAAAGCACCAATATGGTGCTTTACACACACACAACTAAGTAACAAGGCACCTCAGTATCTCAGAGCTGCTTTAGGGTCTTCAGTCCTTCCTTATCCAAGTTTACACCTCCTGAATGTGCAATAGGAGGACAAGGAATGGACTGGCTTGTGCTGGGTGCTGGGGATGTCTTCGTCTGAACGATCCAGACAAACTTGTTCATTCTATTGGCAAAGCAGGGATGGTACCATCCTCATTTTTAGTTTCTCTTTTCCATTCTTAACTCCCTCTGTGTTACACCTTAAAACCTTCCAGACAGAATACCTGAGGCTGTACAGGAAAGCAGTGATACATTTTCTACCCAGCTCATTGCTAAGACATAGTGTATATGTACAGCATTTACTATTTTTACATATTCCTCCCAAAAATGATCATTTGTCTGATGATACAAAAAGTTGATTTCATCTTCAGCAAAAACAGATAAAAATATACATTTTGTGCACATATTCTCTTCGAGCCCAAACTCACTGTGCCGGAGACTTATGGAAATTCGAAGATAMTTAAAAGCACTCCTGAGTTAAAGAAGAGATGGCTAAACAGGGAATCCAGGGGGCTACTGTACTCTTCACATCCTAAATGCAAAACACAATGTCTTCAAAACCAAAAGGGTTACAGGGGGGTAACCAGAAAACCAAACTGAAACTTGAGATTCTGAACTCCAGACACAGCCCAAAGAGTGGGAACAGAAAGGATTGGGAATTGCTGAATGAAGCAAGATATAAARACTTGCAGACAATTCATAACCTGAAGACAGGTGCATAAAAATGACAAAACGAGACTGAAATGGAAGAAAAAGTCTAAGAATTAATGCACAGTAATATCTATTAAAGTAACATTAACATATATTCCAAAATGTCTCCTGGAATATCTCAGAGAATAAAATTTACAAAATTTTACTTACACATAAAATATAATGACACAGAGTGTATGGAATAATTTATCAACAGAGAAAATCCCATACAGGTTTATGCTGGGCAGTGACAATGACAGATCATAGCTTGATTGCCAACAATTCTAGCAACACTACAGATTATRCTTCCACTACAATACAATATATTTGAGCAGGTAAATGTATATTCCCAGACAGAATCTGAATTCCTCTAACCACTACAGACAGAGCACAGTAAAGTATTATGTGTGGAATACAAATGTAGAAGTTCACTCATCAATTTTAAGTTACCACCGCTTATTTAAAAGACCTTTAATCAATTAAGAAAACTCCTTTTCAAGTAAAAAAAAAAAAGAAAAAAAAAAAAGAAAAAAAAAAAAAGGCTCGTTTTCCATGGTATGCAGATGTTTGTCCAAACTCGATGCGGAACAGAAGTGGTCCTTTATTACTTCCCAAATGCCAAATAGGTATTTCCCATAAAGGCATTAATGTTTATTGAACTTATTGCTCTAAATGCTGTTCACTTTCAAACAAACAAACCTGTCAAAAATAAATGCACTGGGTGAAGCAGCCTGGCCTGTGAAGAAAGTGGCTCAAGGTTCCGCATGCAGCAGATTTTTATTGAGCACTTCAAAACCCCCATTATGTGTTTTAAAAGAGCTGGATATGATTTTCAGCTGAATAGCCCTTTTATGGTTTTTCAAATCCTGGGGGGTTAATAACTCTTAAGGCTGTACTAGAAAAGACATCTGTAATGTTTTTAACAAGTTTGTCCTCAAAGCCCAACTCCAACAGAAAGTCTTCAAACCCCTTTTGACTTGATGCTCCTGGATCAACTCCCAGCTTCTGCACCAAGCACACGGCAGAGGCCTGCGAGTTTGGGTTCCTTCAGCAGCATCACTCACTCATAACCACATCGGTGAGAAAACAGCACAGGGATCCCAGATCCCAGCCCTGGACCTGCAGATGTGCACAGAAACAAACTTGCACGTTTCTGTGGGCAGCAGTCTGCAGTGTGGAACTCAACATTSCTGCAGTTTGGAATATTCCTGCAGCTTGGGACCACACAGACCATCCTTGACAATGCTGTCAACCCAATAGCTCTGAGTAATCCCACCCAATCCAAGAGTAAAAAAACCCAAGAGAGAACACAAAGTATTTTCGAATATTCCCTTCTGATTTTTTTTCCCATATCCTGATGCTCCCCTTCCCAGAAATGTGTTTGAGTAAAAGCATTTCTTTTCCTAAAAKGAATTTATGGATTTGAAAAAAAATACCATCAGCATCACAGTTTCACCTGCCAATGGCAGCTCCAGAGCACAACGTTTCCATGGAGCCCCTTGCCTGAACAGGGAACCCAGGGAATGGGAAGGCTACTGAACGGCAAATCAAGAGTGGGAAGAGTGGGARAGGAAAGGCCCTGACCCAACCCCATCGATAGACAACAGCAACRTGCAGAGCTGATCGACCTCCCTTAGCTGCAGCCTTGCTAACTCCTGGCAGTGAGCAAGGAAATGGAATGCATTCCCTGGCCCTGGCCTGCCCAGTCACACACCCAGGGACTGGTGACACGATTCTGTCACTGTGCCCGAGTCCCACACTGAGCTGCAATTGCTCCTCAGCTTCATTCCCCTCCCCGAAGCACCCGCTGGTGAGCTGGGTGCTCGCCTGTTTGATTCCCTGGGAAGGATCTTTCCTGCAGCAGGAACCAGGGGAGCTGCCACCACCAGGTGAATCGATAGGTGAGCTTAGAAGTGCTTATCTGTATTTCAGTTCTGGACTGAGCGCTGATGAATGCAGGCCAGGCTTCCTGCACCGTGCAGGCTGCTCAGTGTGCCCTCCACACCTGATCCAGGCATGGTCTGTGACTGCACAAACACCCCATGTACCCAGGGAAACATGTTCGTGGGGGAAAAGGAATGTTTTCCCCACAACTGCTGCCCTGTGGGGTTTTTCATTGTGTCAAGAACACTACCCACAAATGCACATCTATTGTGCACATTTATCWCATTTAACACACTGTTCCTAAGCATTGCAGTGCAAGCAAAACCCTCTAGCAAATGGATAATAAATGGTTTTCTCAAAACCATTTACAGACAAGTGTTGATACTATATATTTAARCCTCATTGAAAACACTCAGACATAAACAAGATGACTTACTCCAYGGGATGGCAAAAGAATGCTACCTTCCCTCTTCACCAAAGTTCATCCAGGATGTGCAGGGACACAGGACAAGAAAAATTAACTCAAACAGCTAGCTGCAACCCTATGGATAACAAAAAAAATGGAAAGATCTGGATAATTTCTTTTATTCTTCAGACAAGCAAAAATGTGGATCAAGTTAAGTGGTGTTTCCAAGTTAGTATAAGCACAAATTAAAGAAAAGATGATGTCCAGGTGAACGAAAAGAAAGCCTGCTGAYCTGATACTGCTTAACCTTTGTAAAGCAAGAAGTCTAAAGGCCTTTAAGTTTCTCTGAAGCACCTGCTTTCAGATCATTCTCCCCAAAGACCCAGTGCTTATTTAGCTCATAGCAGCTGAGCTGTGTCTGCATCACAGACCAGATCCTCAGGCAGCAGTGAACTGTGGAAACACCAAAACAGAGTGGTTTAATACACTAAATATGACAGTTAAGTTCGATGCCTGGTGGCAAATTAAGTGGCATCACACACAAAGTGTGGGTTCCTTGTGTGCACTYACTCAGTGTCAGGCTGCATTGTAACACACCTGTGACAGGGGGAAAAGACCACTGTAAGTGGATAATGAATGGGAAGCACACGAGAATACTTATCCCTCCCATGAGATTGCCATTCCCAGCCCTCTCCAAGTGACAGTTTAAGCGGCTCAGTGCTGCACTGCTCTGCCATTTAGTCCAATTGAGCACTTATGTTTAGCACACAACGTTCACAGGGCAACCTCCTCTCCGTTTGTGCTCACTGCTTTCTTGCATTATGTAAAACACCGAGCGAGAGCTCTTCCACTGACGGACTCAGCGCTGCACCACCACTCCTCTCAAGTTAACTCTGGGTGCCATCCATAACATACACCCACTTTTTTAACAACAGGTGGCATGGCAGATGTTTCAAAGGCATTACCTGATCATGAAATTCCAGCTGGCTGCTAAGTGGAAATAGGCCTGTTTCTCTTGCTGCAAAGCCCCTCACAGACACGCTGCTTGCTTAAAACAAATGCACTGCAATTACTGAGATATTGGGGAATCTTGCCTGGTGTGAACTGACTCTGCAGCAGGATGCTCAGGTGCTGCTCAGCTGGGGATCTCCACCACCAGGGCTGTCCAAYAGCAGCTGCAGCTGGATCACATTACCTGAGCTCTTCTTCCAGGTCCAACAGGAGCATTCCAGCACTTGCAGGACCCACTGCTATCAGTGATGTTAAACCATGTGCAAAACACCTCCCATTGCCATAACTCCCCTTTGTGACCATTCCTGCATCTGCAAGAACAGTTATTTAAATCATCCACGTACCATGTGGTAAATCCTACAGCGACAATCACATTTGGGGGTTTCTGAGCCTGTCACCTGCTCTGCCTGAGAAACCAACCCACACACCTTTGGCTTGCAGGTGGTGCCTATGAATGGGCTGTGGGCATGCAATGTCCAAATTCCTCCCCTGAGCAGTTCTCTCAGCAGGCAGCACAGCCTTGCTGCAAAGGTGGCTCTCTGGGCTCAGTAATCTCATTCCAGTGCTCTCCAGTGCAGCCTCTGTCCCTTCTGCGTGGAGACCTCTGGGGCATCCCTGGAGCACCCAGGGAAATGAGGACTTGGTGTGTGCAGACAGGCACAGCTCCAGTGCCCAACTGCACGATTGGAACCACATGGCAAACATYAACTGCAGCCTTATTAGCACAATTTTACCTTGAAATCCAAAGATCTTACTACACCTTTTCCTGGATTAAAATAATAATTACAAAACACAGCTTTGAAAAGGATTATAAGGGTGATTATGTAAWGAAATCCTTTTTTCTTCTTGAATGCATGAAACGACTAGGAAGCCTTCTGTGGATCTCAGACACTCCTTGTATTATATTTCTATTTGAACTAGCATGATTCATTTMTCTCTTCATTACTAATACTTAAAGTGTTGCTAGAGCTTTATTTTAATTAACTTCTGTACAGAATGTCAGGACAAGGAGGATAGGCAACAGCCTCTAGTATTTAGAATGGTTGAGACAAGTTTTGTGGCTTTGTTTCTTGGTTTGTTATTTAAAAGCTGAGAATCAAGCACTCTTTTTGCATAGCTTAAAAAAATTCTGACACCACTAAAAATATCAATCACAAGAGTAAATCTGGATATATCCAAGTCCAGTCCAGAAGAGCATCAAATGAAAACACCTCCTTGCAGGAGGCTGAGCTGAGCACTCTTCATCCAGCTGCCTTTTGACTTATCAGCCCTATTTTCCCCTATCTGAATAAYAGCAAGGTTGATCTGCAAACAAATGTTAGCATTTCCCTCCCTTATGGTTTTTAGCCTCCTATTCCACAGGAAAAAAAAAAAAAGAATTAAATGAAACAAAACCTGCTTGTCTTCAGGCAGTCACAATCACCTCTATAATTCTATAAATACCCTGTGCACAATAACTCATGGCGTGTATAAAAGCAATGACAAGGTCACTTACTATGAACAATTCATGATCGGTTACCCTGGCAACAGAAATGTGTGGCAACAAGGGAGAAAGGCACRGGGAAAATTATAGGATGTTTCCATTATGTAAGTGACTCCTGCGATTTCTCCAGAAGGGTTTGCCTGAAAAGTCTCAGACTGCAGGTGTTCCTCACTCTCTCTAGTTTTGYACCAGGAGGAACTTTGCTCGTTTTGGTGGAGTTACTGTAGATCCACAGGAGTGAAAAGCAAACCAGACATGTGACTGATGAGGACTTTCGTTGTATTTTAAACCATGTTGTCTAAAAATCCAGCATGAATGTGATTTATCTCTGTGGGTGTCTTCCTCAGAGTTTGAGTTCTTAGTTGGCATTCACTGTTAGCTACTTTGTCATCATCAAAATAAATCACCAGCTTGCACACCTCAATGGGTTTCCAAGTTTTCAACAGCATTTATGCGATTAATGTATTACTTTAGGACTTAAAGTGACTTTGGAGGCTTGGCAGAAGCAAAGGTTCCAAGGTTCTGGAATGCCATTTCCACTCTGAATCCATCTCTAAAAGTGAGCTCCCACAGCACAGATTTTATAACAGTGGGCAGTCAGTATTTCACTGCTCAAAACTCAGTCCTGACAAGGACTTTACCAACAATAACCATGGTTCTTCTGAATAATACAATCCAAACAGATCCCAGAGCAGGTGTGCATGAGTACTGCTAGATCAGAATGGGAACAGTGGTCTTTGGAATGCATAGTTTGTCCAAATTCTATGCACAGAAGAGTAAATGACAAGATAACTACAGCCCACCCACATCCCTCACTGCACAAGGCAAGGTGTCTGAGGTACCCCAGAAAGAAGCAGCAGTGAAACAGCAGAGACCACAGACAGACCCCACAGGTGAGTCCTGTCCCTGTGCTGTAAAACCCCCTCTCCCGTGCCTGAGAGGAGAGGCAGGAATCCAGTGTCCTTGACACTGAGGAATAAAGTTTTCATCCTCTTTTGTTCACCACCTTTTCGTGGTGCCCCTCTCCAGACACCTCCAAAGCAACTCTCGGGCAAAGGCATGTGACTGGAGAAGGAACAGGAATCACTCGAAGTGTCAGACCCATGGATACCACGGGCTGTGTGCCTTCCAGAGCTTGGATCACAAATTCAGCCTTGGAAAACCTGGAACTTAAAGCAATGCATTGATAGCAAGCAGAACAAAACGCTCTGTGGCACAATCCAGCGTGGAATGATGTCAAGTGAGGGATCTGAGTTTCTCAAAGCACCCAACATTGCCATAAAGACAAGTAAGAAAGCAAGAGATGCTTGAAGGTGTTCAGAGTTCTGCAGCTTTTTGGCTTCTCACACCACAAGTTCAGCTTTGGAAAACAGACTGATGAAAAACCTGATGGGTGAATAAGGGTTTGATTCCAACGGGTGATGGCAGCACGGCTTCCCCAACATTTCATCCCTATGGATGGCTTCGTAGCCATCCACGGGAAACACAAACCCCACCCAATTCCACCCTGAATAGTGGCCCAAGTGGAACCACACCTTAGCCAGGAAGGGGACACAAAGCCCCTTAACARTTCAAAAGAAAACACCTTGAGGGCAACTCGGGGACTCTTCCAGGATGCTGCAATCCCTGGGATAAAGTGGGCAGCACCAAGGAGCTCCGAGAGGTCTGGACACTACAGAGAACAATAACAACTGTGGGCAGTTTAACACTAATTAATCCTGCAGCAAAGGGAACTCTGTAGGGAGTGATACAACCCCTGTGCCTGTTGTCAGTGTTTGCTTCTCCAAAGGACACAGGAATTTGCACTGCAGATGCACAGCAGGAAYGAAGAAGCCACTCTGATCGTGTCCCAGGTGATAGTCCTTTTGGAAAGAGATGCTGTGATAGAGCTGCCTCCACCACTGCCAGACAGCTCTGACTGGTGACTGACAGAACAAAACAGAACTGAAAAAGAAAAGGCAATAAACTGAGTCCCCAAACATACATTAACCATCTGAGCTTCTGTTATTCTCAAAATCATTCTCAATTTTTTTTTTCCAAGAGGTTATACAACCAACAACCTTGACCGTGTTTAGAATGCTAGGAGAAGATTCAATGAAACTTTTCAGAAGCAAACTTCTGCCCCTTGTTCAGCAGAACACTCCTGTCATAATTAGCAAGATTGATAAGATTATTTATTTTGTGCTCTTCACAATGTGTGAAACTGTCCAAGTCTCTGTAATGCAACTGCAACGTTGATCCTTTGTACTTCAGACAGCAGGGACACAGATATCAAACAATAACTGCCTAAAAATTCTACTGTAATCTCCTAAAAACTCTGCATCTAGAAGGAACGAGAATAACATCCTTTTAAATAAAAGTATTTATTAAATTTTAAGTCAATTTCGTAATTAGGAAAGAAGTGACTTTTAATTCTCAAACTCCTGAGGTGGAAAGACCAAAATTAATTCTTCAGATTTCAATTTGCAAGGCTTGCTAACTCTGCATATCCTGTCAGAGATGCCACAGTTTCACGCTGTAAAGGCAACTCCTAAAAACAGACTTGTTTTCCATTACCAGGAGAGCAAACAGAAGGGGAAGCCCTTGGATTGGCTGCTAACATTTTTTTATTTCTATCTTCTTCTCCTAAAATACTCCACTGACAGTCTATAATTGCAGGGACTCGATGCCTAGACCACGTCTGCCCTTTTGAGTTTACCAATAACAAAAAACAAGCCCATGAAATGTGAAAATTCCCTTCTTCCTCTTTTCACCAATACAAAGATCATAAAAATTTAAATACTCAGACAAATGCATCAGACCTGTTCGGTCAGGTGATATTTCTTTATCAAAATGTAGCTTTGGTCTTCATCTGTGGAAGGCGATGGGAGGTCCATCTCCCCTTCCTTAAGGATTTTTTTAATMATATATTGCTCTATCAAATATCTAAACATCAAAATTTTCTCCTGGTCTTTTCAAACCATTTAATACCAGATACAAGTTATTTAGATACTATAAACTGTATTTTCTCTGTCAAAATAGAAAGAAAGAAAAAAAGAGAAACCAAGTTTTCAATTATTTACTACCCCTGGAAAGGGAAACAYGAGCTAATATATATTTCATTCCGTATCTATTTTTTCTTCCATTAAACAAATTGAACCCAAAGTACCACAGTCAACAAACAAAATCCGCATCTCCCTCTGTTTTCTCCACCATTCTCAATGTCAGTCCCGAGTCCATATTTAATATTGAGTCCTACAACACAAGCAAGGTTCAGTTTGCTTTTATTCAGCGTATCGGCGCACAGAGGCACATTACACACACCACCTTCAAAATTCTCAAGCGTGCAACATCCAAAATCCTTCTTCTTTTTGTCTCCAAAATCCTGGGGAAATATTTTCCACGGATCCTTCCCTTTGTCATGCTAATGAGCCCCCCCGGTCAGCAGGGTCTGGCGGGGCGAGCGTTTGCAGCATTACAGCACATCTCACACTGATAAAAAGCCACCCCGAAAACARATCACAAAACACACAGTCATCTGTCACCGTAAGTTAGCCAACTGCGACCACGGGGGGCATTTTTAAGCAGGCAGAATGTAATTGCCTACTTGGAGTTCTGCCAAGGCACCGGAGCTAATTATTTTTTAAGGATGAATTTAGYGCTCGCATGAAAGCTGATGGATCAATAGCGCAGGGAGGTGAACGGTTGATTCACAGAGCAGCGATGGGGCTGCTGCGGTGATGCAAAGGGCCCTGCTGTGCCCTGACAATGGACATTGTCCCAAAATTGGAGGGGGAGATGCATTAGAGCGAGGCTGTTCCACAGCCTCCGCTTCTCACAGGAGCCACCAGCACGAGCACAGGCACCACGGGGCTGTGCAGCCCAAAATCCTGGCCCAGCTGCCCCAAACGCCTGTCTTACCCTGCCAGAACCCAATGTTCTTAACATGTGGAATATGTTATAAGAGAATATCGAATTTACMTGTCTACGAAAGGGGACTGAAATAGCTTGTACTACGTTCCTCATCAAGAAGTAAAAACAGTTTCTAAGATTGCTCTGCTGCCTGATAAACGTTTTAAAAGGCCAAGTATCAGAAGGAAAACTGATTTTACTCATAAGCTGCATAATATTCTGCCCTCCAAATAAACATTCTGCATGGGATGCCCCCGTCTCTCCTTTCACTGACTGTTCCACATTGATATTACCCAGAAAAGACACAAAATTTAGTCTCCTTGTTAGAAAAGAAGCTAAAAACAGCAGGTCCAGACGCTGGCTTAGCATCATTGTCACACCAACARCACTTTGCAGCCACCTGATGTATTTGGGTTTGTTTAGAAGATAAGGATTCCCCCCTCCCATACCTGCAGTAAAACTAAGAGGACACAAAATCTTACCAAGAAATTAGTTAAATACATTAAAAAAATATAGACCTGGGGCATACACATACAGCCCCCATCCCTGTCAGATCCTGGATGCCTGGTCAGCACAGGTCAGATAAAGTAAAATAGTTTTGCTGGTTTAGTTGTSAATAGATAAAGCTTTTTATTTTCAAAATCGTTTTAGGTGCTTTAAACAAAATAAGTAAAAGTTCAGCATAAGTAAAACGCTTTCAAATAAAAATGTTCTCCGAAGTAGTATTTCAAGTTTTTATAAAAAATCAGAACTGTTTTTTTTCTGTAACAGACATAACATGAACAAAAAGACCTTCAAATCTAAATCAAGGAGAAAAGATTAAATAACAGCTAAATATCAGACTCACTGTGCACGGTTTGCTCTGACATGCAACGTTACAGTTCTATATTAAAACTAAGAGGAAACCCTAGGAACTGACACTGAATAAACCAAAACTGACTGTACAAAGCAGAACCATATGGACAACAAACACTGTGAGTAACAAGGCTTAAATTCAGTATCTTCACGGTCACTGCCCAGACCTGAACTGCCCAAAGCCAAGAAATGAGTGAGTGACAGGAATCCTCATCCACCRCGAGGAAAAGCGGCAAGATGGAACCAGGAGACGAATTTTGCAAGTGGCTGATGTGACCACAGAGCAGCCAAACATTAACAGCTATAACTCCTGCCCTGGATGGGATCCCTGATGGAAACGAGAGGCAGCACAGCCAAACATGGCACTGATGGAGCACATCCCTCCTGCTGCAGGTGCCRGGGCCAGATCCTGCCAAAACTCTGCAACTCCTCGGTTACTGCGCTTACAAGGGAGTTGGTAACACAGCTTGGGTTTAGCAGTGTTGTGACAATCACACTTTGTCAGCAGTCCAGTGAGAATTTCGGGACTGCTGGAGCRTTTCCTCTCCCAGGTGGGGGCACAGCACGGAGAAGCAGCAGAGCCCTCCCTCCTCCTTCTTGCTGGGACCAAGAGCTGCCACGCTGCCCTGCAGTTKGCATTTCCTCAGCATTCAGCTGTCACCTTTTGTCCTTCTTTTTGCTCTGACAGGGTCTGGCATCAGCRTCAAGTCAAAAATGGCAAAGGACCTAAGCTGGACCTAACCAGGTTCAGTTTCTCACCCAATTAAAGAGAATTCACCAGGCAAGAGTGGAGGAGCTGGAGCTCTGCTGCCTATCCTTGCGTTTTCCTCTTCACAGCCCCTCACTCTGGCACAAACACTTTTTCACACCAAGGCTTTCCAGACAGTGCTGTTCTCCCACCACAACACTGAAAAATACTGAAAACACCAAAATATATGTGCAGCGCGGGGTGGTTTCAAAATATAAATATCCAGTTTTGAAGTTCAATGGTAGAAGGTGGGGAAAAAAAGGAAGGAAAAAAATCGCCTGTCTTCATTAGAAAACAATCCAGCRTTTCCACTGCAGAATCTGTCTGGGGTTTTTTTACAGATTTTATTTCTCCTTTGTTTTACAGTTGGCAATCACCAATTAATCAGTTGTTCATATGACCTGTACACCCCATTGCACATCCATTTATTTGCATTTATTCTTTGATGCAAGACATTTTGGCTACAATTTCAGTTCAATTCTACTCTACATCCATGCCACTGACATTTTTTTCTGAATTTTTCCATCCAGTTATTTTTTATCCTTAAAATCTAAAATTTCATCTTCTTGGCAYAAGCACCAAAAAAAAATAGAAACTGCAAACTTTTAAAACAGGTTTCACAGGAGCAGGTACTAAAGGAATCTGTGACCATTGAATGGAGCCTGAGGCTTAGTSCAGAGGGTGATGCAGGAGAGAAAACCCCCGAGCACTGCCGGAGTTCACGTGAGCAGTGCTCCCTGCCCCAGTGCAGGAGACCATCACCCAGGGCAGGTGAGAACTGAGCTGAGGGCACAGGGGAGATTTCCCAGGATACTGCACACCCAAAGGATCCACGAGTCTGCACCACAGAGAGCAATCCCAGTTTCTCAGGGAGCTCTTCCCRAGCTCTGCCTTAGGAACAGGCACAGGAGAAACACCACGGGAGAGAGAAGGTGAGAGCCCAGCCCAGCTCTGCAAGGCTCCAAGTCCCAGAAACCTGATGGACCTGCTGTAATTGTCCAAGAGCTAAAAAAATTATCCTGGGAAGCTCAAATTATTTCAGACTCAAAATAAAGGCCAGGTTTCATCACTATAAGCTCTTTTCCTCTTTCTGGGCTGCAGCTCTGACAATCTTTCATATAAACCTCAGTAACCACAGCTAATCAAGGTTCATTTATTGTACACTGCCAATAAAGAAATAATAATAAAAAAATAACAGCTTTTCTTTTAAATTCTTTACTTTTTTCRATTTATAAAAAAATCAATAGACAGGTTGTCTGTGCATCGCAGCCTCTCACTGACATTTGAACTGCAGAGGTGTTTCCACAGAAACTCCTGCCCAGCCTGCACCACCCAGCAGCTTTTTCCAGCAGGTTCACATAGTGATCATTTTCTCAAGTAATTTTTTTTAGCTTTCTGCTCATAAAAGGCTTTGTCCAGCACTGCTGAAGTTAACAGGCAATGGAAGCAGGATCAGGATGAATATGCRTCTCTAAGACTGGTAGAAACAGAAGAGAATCAAGCCTTGAAGAAAGAACACAAGTCACAGATGTTCCTTTTAGTTCACTTTGCAAAGCGACAATTTGAATTTCCTTTCCAAAGAAAACATCTGTGGCAAAGGTTTAAATTTCCTTTTTCCTTTCGATCTGAATCCGCTCTCCTTTTCTTAAATGTCCTTTATGCAGCCCAAACAATACAGGTGGGGTTTTTTTTTTTCCTAAGAGCTAATAATGACACGCTGCAAAGTAAAACCAAAATCCCTCAGCAATAGTGCATCGTTAGGAGTAATTTATACAACTGCTACAGATGACTGAGTCAAAAAGGAATTATGGAACGTTGAAAACCATGAGTCTATTAAGGAGTGCACAGCTTTTCTACGTCTCCCCCCCTCCAGCTTATCTCTGGTGGTAATTTGTGCGTGCTGAATGCAGCCTGTGCTCCTCCTCAGCATCCCATCCAGCGCTGCCAGCCCGGGCAAGGGCAGTGGGGCACGTGCAGCTTGCACGCTGCCCCTCGCAGCTCATCCACCCCTACAAGTGACACTGAGAAACACAGAAGGTAAAGCAGCTCCTTCCTTCTCCAACCTTTCAGCAACAAGGGTTTGTCATGATACAGCCTCCCTCCAAACAGATTATATACTCATGTTTCTATTAAAGCTATGGCGTGTGTTTGTCTGCTGGATTGCCTTTGGGAACATCTCCTGGGATACTCCTACAGCTTCTCATTATTTTTCCCCCAGTGACAGTGGCTAAGGATTGGTTGAGGCTTTCAGAACTCAGCTGTCCCAAAAAAAACAGCTGTACATCAGTGTAATGGTTAGAGCTCTCACACAGGAAAGCAGGCTCAATTCCCTGCTCTGCCCCAGAGACAAGAAATAATCCTGCCTGCATCCTTGCAGGAGACAGCTCCCAGCTACAGGTTGTACACCGTTCTGGCTGGAAATGTTTGGTTTGACACTTCTCTTTCTACAAGGTGCTACCTGGCTAGAAAAGAGGAAAGCTGTGATCAAGACTCGCTGTGAAAGACAAGGCAGGCAGAGCAGGAAGGCTGCTGCCTCCGTGGGCATCACAGGCTGCTTTTCCCCTTTTATTCTGAGTAAAACCACCACACACTACACAGATTTATCCTGAGAGCAGCAGCCAAAACTCTCATCTGTCCTACAAGGCAAACTCCACAAGGTTACCCTTTTTCCAGGCCTCGCTGGTTTTCCATGCAAAATAAAACAAACCCCACCCCCCGAGCCCCCAAAGAGCAGCAACCCAAGCTCAGCTGACACAGCCCCAGGAGCCTGCCTCATTTAGGATCTCTCCGGRGAGAATTAAAAGGTGAGATTTACGTTGTCACCCAACTGAAGGTGGGCACAGAACACACATCTCCCACCCACTCAATATCCAAACCACTTGGCTACAACAGGAACAAGGACTCTGAATATCACAGCCCTTTTTTTTCCAGCCAGATGTAGGAAAAAAAACCTAAAACATTCCCAGAGGTAAGAGTTTGAGAAAAGCAGCAGTTTRGTTCTGTTGTGTGCACAGAAAATACCACCCCAGCCCCACCTTTAGATTCAGTTAGAAAAACACCCAGATCTTTTTTCTCAACTGGGCACAGAAATAAAATCATCTGGGTTGGTCTAGATGACCTTGAAAAGTCCCTTCCAACCCAACCTGTTCTATTATTATATGCTAGAACATGCAAATTCACACACATACCAAAACCATGGCAACTTCTCAGCATGCAAAGACCATTTTAGGCACCACAAGAGAATTAATATCATGCTTATTTTTCCAAGTAAAAACTGGAAGCCTGAGACCAAGACACTTGGAGTCCATATATCACAGGCCAGGGACCTAAATCTTTCATGGTTGCTCCTCCCAGAGTACAGGGCTGCCTGAAAAACTGGGATCCCTGGAAAGACTCAGGTCTAAATCTAACTGTGGTGGCAGCAGGGAAAAAAATGAATTCAAGATTTTCTGACAAAGRAAGCAACCAGGTTTTTTACAATGCAGTTTTAACAGAGCATGTGGCAGTGGATGCTACACGATGTAGCATAGAAAGCAGAATTATTAACCTAAACTTCTTCCAAAGGAGAAGACCCTTAGCTAGCAAGGCTCCAACCAGAGGTATGAAGGAAAAAAATAAAATAACTGGGGCATATTGTATTCTACTTTATTTTATATGCTTAAACCCCAAATAAGCCTCCTCYGAACCTGTTGTCCAGAGTGAATCCCCCAGCTAAACTTGTGTTTTGTGGAGCTCCAGGACCCAGCATTTGCTATTCAGGCAATAAATACTGTGGGGGATTTGTGTAACACACAATCACTTACACCAGAAATGTGAAGAATCAACCACCCCCAATCAACCACCCTAAATTGTCCTTCGTCAGTAAACACAAGGGGAAATCATTATAATTTTATACCCACTGCAGAACAAAGTCTTTTTTATTCTACCCATCGAATTATTCTGATCTCAGGGCACTTTCCTCAACATTAGAATTACAGGTGAACGCCCTCCAAGCAGTGAGAGGCAGTCCTTAAGTGAACTGGTGAAACACACGTTATTTAGGCAATGAGCTGACTGCCATATGGTGCCCATACATTTTAATTTTGATAGACATTAGCTACAGAAAGTGCTTCAAAGGAAATGTGAGCAAAAAAATATCATAAAAGAAAAAAAGCACTCTGCTAGGAGACCTGGCCCTCAATTGACTTAAGAACCACAAGATCCTGAGCCCTACTATTACACGTGTTTATGTCGTCTCATAACTGATTTTCCTTACAATATTTGAAACGACTTGCTTCCCACTTTTGTAGTTGCAGGACACMAATGTTTTATTCTAAAGAAAATTAGCAGGTTTTGTGATAAATTATCTATAACTTTATTAACGTGCCCTCTCTCCAGTAAATACATGTTTTATTTAAAATAAAAAAGTCCTTCAGATCTATCTCCTGATAGTTTATCAGACAGACTCCTTCACAGGAGTACTTGAAGTAAGCATAACAAGAAAATTGGGTACAAGAGATTTAAGWGCATATTTCTCAATTTTCCAATTACATGGGCTTCCTCTGGGTCTTTCAAAGTACATTAKTAGCATCTCAACATTAACACATCCTTACTTAATTGCGATTTCTCTACTATTTGTTCCATTATTGGTCTAGAATGTAAACTTTTCTACACAGAACAATTCATCACACAAGTTCATCTMCAACACTTGACTTGTAATTAAGTTATGTACTTAAACCAAAGCACAAACAGCATCAGAGCACAGCCCATAACACTTTGTAATCTCATTTACTTCCCAACACAATCCACTGTAACTGGGCTTGTGGGAGAGGAGCTATTTTTTTTTTTCTGCAGGAATCATAAAAACCCTGGAAAGCTTACAATATCAAATTACACATCAGCTCTGTGCAAACACACGAAATACAAACTGATAAAATACCCCAGCTGCACTTAATCCGGCTCCAAATTCTAAGAAGATCCTCGATGCGCATTTTATTTTGGAAACGCAGCAGGAAGGTCTGTAAGCTCTCCAGCAGCGTGCTTACAGCCTGCTAGGGTTCTCATCCCGAGGTTTCCTCGGTAGAAACAGCCCCCAAAAGGCAGATGCTCCTCTGCCCTGCGAGCCTGACTCTCACATCGCAAGGTTCGGGAGGGCAGGGCAGAGCACAGAGGCACACATGAAACGCACWGGAATTCGTGCCCATACTCACTGAGCTGCTGCAGATGCTCCCTGCT
Organism: Amblyornis subalaris; assembly: GCA_018881555.1. Classification (NCBI taxonomy): domain Eukaryota; kingdom Metazoa; phylum Chordata; class Aves; order Passeriformes; family Ptilonorhynchidae; genus Amblyornis; species Amblyornis subalaris. The sequence goes on along the minus strand of JACAXG010000057.1, from coordinate 3,588,695 downwards.
CCGGCTGGGGGAATCCAGAAGAGCCCCAATCMGGCGAAGCACTTTAGCACCACCTTCTACCCTCAAACGAGGTCTTGGRATTCCTCGCCCACCCTGGGAGTCGCTGCAGAAAGGAGCTGCTGCTGCCCGGACACAGCACTGAGGAAAATCAGAGTCCCCRCGTGTAAATGCAAGCTGGTGCCCTGCTGCTGCTGCTCTGGAGATGTGCAGGGGACCAGCAGCAGCTCTGACATCGGAAATGCAACTCCAGAATGACATCCCTGGCTGCAAAGCACCAGCCCAGCTGCTCAGAGGGTGCTGGCTAAGGCAGCTCCACACCCCTGGGGCTCAACCTCACCGTGGCTGCTCCAGAAAYACAGGGGTTGGCCCCACTTCCACTTGCCAAGTCCTCACCCCCGAGGAAACAGAACCCTTGGGAAATCAATTCACACTGAGCCTCTGTTCCTGTGTCCAAAACGCTGCCCAGGCCATGCTCCTGGGATGCAGACACAGSACAAGGGTCAGCCCACACCCTCACCACGACTGGGGACGGCAACCAACAAAGCTGTAAAGGAGGGGACATGAGGAACAGCTGATAAATAACACAGAGAATAGAAATTTTCAGTTCAACCATCACAGCTGAGCTCACTACCTCACCTCCTGTTCTCATCAGGCTCAAAATCAGCAATAGCTGCAGTTGTTCATGCTTTATAATATACTTTATATGCACCAGGTTAAGTCAATAGGGAAGATAACTGAAGTCACAGCATATTCKCACACTCTTGAAGAGATCTTATTTTTTAAAGATGACCAAATTACATTCTACATGTTATGTGATCTAMAAGATGCTCTTAACACTACTGATTTATCATTCTATTAAGTGGTCAATGAATTGAGTTTCTTCAAAACCTCAGCCATTCAGCAATTAGAAAAACAATTAAATTCATTTACAAACCATCTTCCCCAAGCTCCTCATTTCTTTATTTTACCACTCCTTCCTGCAATGTTTTTTTCTTTTACCACTCCTTCCTGCAATTAACAGCCTGCCTGATGCTGTTAATCAGTTCTATCTCAAGTAACAACCTAAAACCAGTTTGTCTTACTGGTGACAGTGTTCCAAAAAGCTCTCTGAAACAACACCAGATTTTTTTAAGCTTTCCAGGGTATCCCCCTGCCAAGCCTGCCAGCAGCACCAGGAGCACTGCAGTTGACTGTTCAGCCCCAGGAAACAAGTACTGCCTCTGTTTTAGCTTCTCATAGAAGTTCTCTTTCCATACTCTGGGGCTACCTTTTTCTTCTTACTCAAAGCAGGGTTTTTGAGAAGTGATTATTCAACTGCATTTGGTAGCTCTCAGTTTCCAAACACAATTTTTTTTCAAGCTCTGAATAAAAAGGAAAACCAGTAAATGTGAACATTATGTGTGTACAGTGTGTGTGGTTGGAGCTGCCTCTCGTGTGAAAAACCTGCACAATGAGCTGGAGATTTCTGACTTGACTCCAAACCCAGACACAGCCATGACCAGGACATTGCTGCTTCTCCACTCACTGAGAACAGCTTCTCCATGTTGAAAGGTCTTACGAGAGAAACCTAACACAAATTTTTTTATAGATTTGTAGAAGAAAAAAAGTATTGGATTTAGCTGAGACAGAAAAGGTTCCTGTGACCCAGACTGAAATGCCATGGAGACTCACTGAGCCYTTCCTCCAACTTTGCAATCAAGCACACGGATGCAAACATCCACACTTACTTAAAAACAACTCTTCCAATGAGAAAATTAACAAGTTTTGCAATGACCTTTTTCTTCTTTAAGGMACAAAACATCAGAATCTGTACTTGACTCTTGTTTCAGCTGAGTATCAAAAGCCTTGAAACACCACCTGCCCTGGGTCCAGGACACCCCTCCTGCAGCTGTGCAGCTGCAAACAGGCAGGCAAGGGCGATATCCTTGCTCACTGCCAGCAAATCAGATCATGAAAATCTCAGCCTACCCTAATGCTCTAACTAAACCCTCCAGGGCAACAGAAGAAAACACCCAAGTTTAAATTTTTCTAACTTCTGATGCTTTCACCCCAAAATCCGTTCCATTCCCAGCTCCTTCRTGTCGCATCCAGTTCCTGGTTTGCCCAGAAAACAGAATTGCCAGTGCTATTTCTGTACCCAGCAGGCTCACAAAAACTTTTTTTTTTTTTAATGGCAGAAGGCAGCACACRAGGATGTGTGTTACATCCTGTGTGTTGTCACCTGTGGGATTCATTTCAGAGGGCTTGAAAGACACAACTGCTGCTGGGAAAACAACCCCCTCTTAGTGCTGCCTGGTTATCCACCTCATTATAAAGGGGAAAGAAAGAAGAGTCGTTACAGACAAATCCCCAATGAAAGCCAAAATGAGGCCCWGAACACCCAAAAGACAAAGGAAGATGGCAGTGAAAATTTCAAGGCTRATGCAGGAATTTTCTCTCATACCTTTCACAAAGTCTAGCACTTTGATGCCTCCATCAAATATGCCCCTTCTGCCACTGCTGTATTACAAATAACATTTGCCTCCAATTCCAAAGTATACTTCCACGAATACACAAAAGAAGAATATACAGCAGACACTGGCATTAAATATTTAACTTTCTACCTTAACAACCTTTCTTTTTTTGTGTGTGTTTCTTGCTTCTGCTGGAGGCTAAATAGTAAGGCCAACTCATGAAGCAAAGCTAGTATCAGTCCTTATATATTATTCATTAATTTCAGATGTACCAATTCCACCTCTGTCCCTAAAGCCAGACACGTCACTTCATAATAAAGCTCTTTCAGCTCAGAAACCTGGAATTCTCATCCTCTTAATAAACCAGGACATACACAACATTCTAGGGGTTCAGCAGTACACACTGTGAACTCCAAGTACAAGAGGACTTTTGAACCTGAATTTAATGAGGCAATKAAGAAACAAATACATGATTAATTTTTCGCTGCCTTAGAAGACCAAGCATGRTTTTCTGGCAGCAAATTTAACATTACCCGACACTTTCCAGAAGTGATTGTAACYCCTCTTACAGAAAAAACACCCCACCTGATTTCTTTGCTCCCAGTTGGTTACAGAGGAGAGAAACCACTTGCTTCAATCACCCAGCACAGCTCCTTGTCACACGTAGTTACAGCTTCAATRGACACTTGAAAATTACCACTTTCTTACACAAGCCTCCTTTAGCTACACACATTCATCAGGAAAAAAACAAAATTGGTGACACTTTCAGCAGCTYTCCACAGAAAATGTTGCTAGAGACTTACTGAACACATGGCTGAAGATCACCCCCATTAGCAGAGAATCTGGTTTGCTCTTAAAATATTGTGAACACTTCAACTTTGGTTCACTAGGAGTGCCTTTCCCATCTCTTCCTGGCCTTGAATTGCCTGACAACAGAATCCCAAAGTTGTTRCTTCCACTGGGTGGGACTACAAATGAAACACTTGACCAAATTAATTTGTAATTACTCTGGGAAGAGAAACCTGAGCACAATATTCACATCAGTTCCCTCCTGTAGGTAAATGCCCTCTGTCTGTGTAGACCTCTATGAAACTCCTTCCCCCCAGCACACAAGGAGATCTCTGTACACTGCAGCTCTGTTGCGAGAACTGGAATAAAACACCCAGGCCTGAAGGAGAAACCTTCCTTCCATCTCACCCAGAGCCCTTTCACACCTTACCTGTGACTGAGAACAGCAGGGTCCTTCAGCCAGACAAGACACTTCAAAACCTCACTCAGGCAAAAGGACAGATGCTCATTGAACTGCTTTTGTTGCCAACTTCCCCTCTCTTTGAGGTCTGTGGGTAGGCTGAGTGCTCCAAGCTGACCACACCCTGCCCAGGTGCATTTCATAGGTGCCCTGTTACGTCACAGACACAGGTATCCTACATTGGCTCATCAGATTTGATGCAAAATGACCCTTCTGTCACTCACATCTGGATTATTATGCAGAAGTTTTGTCCCTAAAAAAAAAAAAAGCCATCCGTACCTAACAGTGTCTAACAATAGAGAGATTAAACCAGAATACAGAGTCCAATGGGGCATCATATTGGTTTGAATATCCAGAATAACGAATGAAAACTGTGGACTGTGGCTTATAGTGCTAGCACTGCAATGTGTTATCACACCTTCTGACAAAGAAAAGCATTTACTAGCACACTTKCAGAAGAACAATCTGTTTAACACAGATTTTTTTTTCTCCTGTAGCAGTTTGCCTTGTGTGCCTAAACACCGCTTCTTTTGCTTTGCCAACTAAACATGGTAAAAGTTCAGTGTTTATACAGAGTACACTGGAATGTCAGGTGCTTATTTAATTGCTTTTGTAGCCAATTTCCTTGCCCCTCAAGGCTCATTAGTCAGTCATCTAATCATTCCATGCAATAATGCGTGCTCTGTGTTTCCTCCTTGAGTTCAGGAATATATCTTCATCTGTGTTCCCCACAGTGGTGTCCTTCAGCCACAACCTTTCCGAGGGCTGGCTGACTGGCTGCCAGCGTTACTGCCTGCTCCACATGGAGGTGGATTTCCCCAACACCGATTAATTCTGCCCTRCCCTATCCTTAGCCATCTGGACAAGCAGGTAATGGAACAGGACTGCTGTTTCAGGGAAAAGCTGGATGACTTTTCGGGTAATGGGTTTGTCGCACCTGTCCACCTCGGTGCTTCTCAGAGGTGCCAGAAGGAAATCAGGGAATGCTGCTGTGCTGCCCCCCCACAAACCTGCAGCAGGGGAGAGGCTGGAGGGAGGGACAGGGAGAGGAGATGGAAAAGCAAGGTGATAACTTCTGGAGCAGCTGAGAGTGTCAGAGCACCAGCGAGCTGYGTGTAAAGCTGGGCCTGAACTCTACAAAAGAGGAGTCAGTCCTGGGTTTGGTCCTATTTAACACCCTCATTACCCATGTCATGATGGGATCAGTGAGGCACGAAACAGGGGGAACTGGCCAGAGGGTCGTGCTGCCGTCCCCAGCGGGATGGTGGGATGGGCTGGCAGAAGTGCAGAGTCCYACATGTGGGACCCACGCGTGCCCCCATAAATGTCAGGAGCCAAGGGGCTGGAAAGCTGCTGAGGAGGCCCTGGGGGTGCTGCCTCCAGGCTGAACAGCCAGCAACATTCCCTGGCTGCAGAGAAGGGTCAGAGCATCCCGGGCTGCACCAGGAGCAGTCCTGCCAGCAGGATGAGGGAACATCCCCCTCACCTTCCCAGCACGGGCGAGGCCAGCCCTGGAGTGCTGGCCCAGCTCTGACCAGGCACTASTGGGGAGGGTCCCACAAAGGGCTGCTGAGCTGAGGAAGCTCCTGGAGCATCCCTCACGTGAGGAAAGGCTGAGAGAGTTGGGAGTGCTTAGCCTGGAGTAGGGTCAGGGGGAACCTCATGGACATGGACAAATATCTGAGAGCAGGGTAAAAACATGACAGAATCAGGCTCTTTGCAGTGGTGCCCAGTGACAGGGCCACAGGCACAAACTGACAGCCAGGAGGTTCCCTCGGAACAGCAGGACACTCTGTCCCACTGTGAGGGTGACTGAGCCCTGGCACAGCTCCCCTGGGCATGGTGAGGAGTGTCCCACCTTGGGGATGCCCAAAAGCCATGTGGACACAGCCCTGGGCACCCACTCTGGGTGTCCCTGCTCGAGCACATCCAGAGGTCCCTTGCTGCCTCTACACCAGTCTGATTCAGTTCAATCTGCACTGTATGTACACACACACACTGAAAAAAAAAACAAACCCAAAACTAAACCAAACCCACCCCCAGCCAAGCAAAAAAACATGCCCAGGAGAAAATTAATAATTTGCTGCCCAAAATAAATAGCAGGCATTTGTAAATGTCAAGCCAGCAGGCAAATTGTATTTTCAAAGCTGAGTTTCAATTCAGTTTAACCAGCTGACTGAGAATTCTTTGGGATCCAGTTTCCAAAGAAACTGAGAGTGTGTCGCTAAATTAACACAGCAGTAAGGAAATGCTTATTTATTTATTTATTTAGCATTTAAAACATCAGCAAATGTTTAGGTGAAGTTACCATAAATATAGTTTATAGCCAAACACTGAAGAATTACTGCTAGTGTTCCCACAGGTAGCTGTCCAGSTGACAGCAGACTATGAAAAACATGTGTTTCTTCTTTTTGGGGGCTGAAATTAAGGAAAAAAGAGAGAGAAATGACCTTTTCCTGACYAGAATTCTAAGAGAAACAGGGCTTGAAAAGCAGCCCATCACTACCTAGTGGGAGCAAGAAATCCCCCGTGTCATGGTCTGCAATCCCCAGGGCACTGCAGATACTCTGATGCTTCACTCTGCTCCTCCATGCATAGACAGAGCAACAAAACTCATTTAGGAGCTTTCTAAACATTGAGGTTTAATTCCACAGCACAGGAGAAACGAGGACAATAGGAGCACTGCAAGTCATCTACACACAGGCATAAAATTTCTGAGAAATGCAGTTTTGGATACAAAATGGTGTAGAATTCTCCTCATAATGGAAAAGTGGCTAGGTTGAAGTGCTTTGGAATAATTATAATATAAAATGAAAAGCTTCTTGATGCATTATATTACTTGAGTTGGAGTAATTCTCTTGAGTTTCTATTTTTAAAGCCATGCTAGTGTGTTAATGAAACTTTCCAAGGAAACTTCAGCTACAGACAGGTGAAACAAATTGCTGCTAACCCCTTCACAGCCTCAGCTGAAAGTCACCAYGAGAGGAGTATTAAATGGGTATCAGTTGCATAGGGGAGAAAACTGAKGATTCAAATTTAGGCTTGTATTCAGTTTGTACAAATATAATCTACACAGCATGAGATAAAGACAAAATCCAGCATCCAAAGAGTTTACTARAAAATATCAATTTCCTTTTCAGTGTATAAAGTGCATCTCTCAAGAAACGAATAAGTAAATAAATAAAAGGAAATAATTTTTTAACTGTTCCCTGAAGTAACTTATGGCTATTTTTAGGTCCATTACCACAAAGAACATAACGAATCTTATTTCAGATGCTAGAGGTTGCTCTGAGAGGGAACAAACAGGTATTTTGAGCACCCAGCTCATCTCCTGGGGTGCTCACACTGCTGTGTGCAGCTACTAAATGCAAATCCGAGCACGCCAAGCCCCTGCAAACCAGACTCTCCCTGCTGCCAGGAGGGTGCCCTGGCTCACTCCCAGTKCAGCACTCAGCCATGCAGAGCCCTGCTCTGCCCTCTCACACCAGGCCCAGCTCAGCCTGCTCACTTTTGGGGCTTTCCGTGATGGATCTCGACTCACCCCCCCTGCCATGGGCTGGAGCACGCACATCCCACAGAACACAGAACCCACAACAACCTACCACCCTACAGCTACACATAAACCCACTGCTCCTCCAGCCTTACCCAGTGACTTCTGAAACCACGTAAATGCCACCTACAGAGGAAATAAAAGAGGAAGATGATTTTTCTGCCTTTCCCCACAGRGAGGGCATGCAACCCCATAAGGAGGCCCAGAGAACTCCACAGTTAACTTGTTTTAATTAAGCAAGCTTCTATCAGTTTTTATAGTCTCCTTAGATACACCACACAATAGTGCATTTCTTGTGGTTTCTGGGACAGTCACCACCCTGATGAGACATACTCTGAATAAGAAGGCCACATAATCTTCCTATCTTCCATCCAATAGATCAAACTTSTGTTACTAAAATATTCAAAAGCCTTTGCTCTCACCCTTCTTTCCCTGGCATTGAGAGTAAATCATTCTAATACCAACAGCAGCTAAAAATACCTCTGTATTTTTAAAAAACACTTAGAACATCCCAGCATGGCTATCAAATTGGGCAAAGTAAGTGTCTCAGGATGGAGCATCTTTACMTTTGGGCAACTGAGGGGCCCCTGCAGCCTCCCTGGATATTGTGTTATTGAACCAAACTYCCAAAGTGCTGCAGCAGAGACTGCCAGGCCTTTGGGCAGAGTAGCTCTGTGTGATATCTCCATGGAATACCTGGGTTGGATGGAATAGGCTTGGTGAGTGTGCTTTTCTGCCATGAATCCACACCAGGCTCACAGCCCCAGCTCCAGAAGATGTTTCCAGCCTGCTCCACGAGGTCACTGCCCCTGCAGCACCATCAGGGCTCCACGGGCACAGGCTTGGACCTGATTTTCCCTCAAAGGGAATCCCTCCATGGGCACACATTTCTAGTACACATCAGCCTTCAAACAACTCTTTTCACCTCTGGGAAATCGAAACTCCCCCCTCCTTTTTTTTTTTTTTCCTAAATGACAATTGAGCCTCAAAAATTAATTTGAGAGAAATTTATTGAACACAGTGCAGAGCCTAACAAGCAAAGCTTAAAACACTTAATGACACTGCCCAAACCCTGAAAAAAATCAGGGTTTGACAACAGCTGTGTGAGAGAGAAATCATCCTTTATTTCCCACTACAATACCTTGAGTAGGAGAAAACTGTGTCATGTGCTGCCTTTTTTTTTAAATCAGCAGCTGCTCACAGACATCCCTGCAGGTGTTTAACTATTGAAACCTCACGTTAAAAACAGTGACTTACTTGCAGCTACACTGAATACACCTCAGGTCTGGGCCCAGGATGAAGTACACCAGTCAGCAAAACACATTTTTCTGCTTCACCCAAAACCAGTGGAGTCATTTTGCTGGGGAACACAGGAAAGCGTGGCAGAGCAGGGATCCTCCAGCCTAACAGAGCAGGCAAAAAACAAAAAAAAAACACAACAACAAACCAAGCAAAAAATAAAGATAATTTTCTCCTACATTATGGTGTTTGTTAGCTCAGCTTCTTCACCAAAAGTCCATCCTTATTTAAAAACAAAATCAAGCATTTTCAAYATCTCCTGTTGCAACTTCCATGTCCAGGTGTGACTGGACAGAAGCATGTTCTCTTTAAAGGGCTAGAAACAGGAGCAGGATTGAGAGTCAAGCTGTGAGCTCCCATSCCAGGGTGCAGCCAGCAGCTCTGAGCACCACTGCCCAGCCCGGAACAATGTCCCTTCCAAAACCCTYTGGCAATTCCTGACCAAGGGCTGCTCCAGCCCTTCTCTCCCAGACACACAGCGGCTGTGGGCGCTCAGGGAGGGAGCCCAGGGCCCCACCTGGGCACAGGTGAGACACCAGCGAGGGTGGGGAGCGAAGTGGAGTCAGGGAAGAAATGTTTGTGTGTGTGTTTTCTCTGYTTCTCCATTATAATTGGCAATAAATTACATCGAGTCGCCTGTTTTGCCCTCGAGGATAATTGGGAAGTGATGTTCCCCTCTGACCCTGACCCCTGGTGGGCACTGGGTCACCAGCCAGGGACAGACCACCCCACTGGTGACACCCACCCCACASCAGGCGCTCGCTGCCCCTGGTGCCACAGAGCTGCTGTGCTGGGTTCTAAACCCAGGGAAAGGGATGAGAATCTGATCTCCCGGGAAYAGCTGCTCCTGGAGACACAGCACTGCTGCTGCACCTTCCTCATGGTGCTGGGAGACACAAGGATGAGCAACAGAGTGGTGGGACGTGTGTTCCTRGGAATATTTACTTCACCTGTTCTCTGTTTCTGTGCCAAGCCACTCACGGTTTTGATGTTTTCTTTCAACCAACAGTTAATGCCATCAATTTCTTCTCCCTTGTGGCCATTCCACATGCTTTACACAAGCCACGGAGGCAGGAGGAACAGGTCCATGTCAAGAACTCCCCGTGATGTGCAGCTGAGCCACAGTCCTTGCTACCATGCAGTCGTGACACTTCCAGTATGAGAAATGGAATGAAACTCGACTTTTCTCAAGTATTTTTACAGTTTTCAGTTTGTGGTCTTCAGGAATTCTATGAGTTCCACTTGGAACAAATGAAATAAGGCTAACACAGCATAAATTTGCACTGTGCTCAGGGAGACTGGCCTTCACTTACCCAGAACCTGCAATTTCAGAATTTAAATCTTTATGTAACGCTGCTGAATCATCTGGGATTAGGATGCAACTCCATCCATACCACTGCGTTCAGGGCCGGTTTTACTTGGTGATTCTCCCTTTTTGGTTCAAATCTGTTGAAGATGCAGTCAGCAGCTGGACACAAACCCTGCAGCGCTGGAGCAGAAGGGGCACAGCTGGACCCACACAGCACCGAGGGAGCTGCTGTTTCCATGGGCAGAAAAAAGGTGCCAGACATGGAAAATCTAGGGGGCAGAGAGGAAGTTCCCTATTAAGAATGTGGGGTTTCCTACAGATTTTGGGTGAGATCATGAGAGGTTGGCATAAAGTAGTAAGGAAAGGAAGTCTAGGGGAGTAAACAGTAAAGGAAGAAGAGGGAAGAGCGCAGAGGTGACAATTTTCCTGTGTGTCCTGGAAAGCTCTGGCAAAGGAAACTTTTAAGGAATCAGGAAGGATATGCTACTGTGAAGCTTAAAAAAAATCTTTAATTTACAAGTTTTTGCTGAATTTTGTTGTTRAAACTGAACTGCAACCAGAAGTTCTACTGCTAAGAATATTTTACAATCCCTGTGTTATTCTGATGACTCCATATTATTTCTGCATATAAGAAATAACACAGCTTAGGAAACAGAACAAGGAACTCTCTAGACTTTCATCACTAGCATCTCCCAAACCACCTTACATGGAAAATGATATCACAGATTTTATAATCCATAGCTGGCCACACTCTCAGCATCCCCTGCTGAAGAGGCTGCAGCAGGGCTGCTCTGCCAGGGAATCACAGCTCTGGCTTCTGGGAATGTTCCCTGGGGAGGCATCAATTCTGTCCTACCACGACACATCCCCTCTACACCACCTTGCTTTACTCCCGTGAGGGGGATCACATTTTTCACTTACCTCAGGAAGAGAAATGTCTACAGAGATGTATTTTTGGTTTGGTTTACTTGGTCTGTCCCCAATTACCATATGAGGTGACTATTTCTCCATATTTTCATATTCTTCATTCATATTTTCACTAAAGCCACTCATTTCTCTGGGTTTCCATGTACAGTGGTTCCAACGTTGCCTGGCAAATGTCCCAAGGAACAGTCAGAGACTCTGCTCTTGGGCAAGTTCATCATTCACCTTACAGGACAACTCCTATTTCAGCACACAGAGATCTGACTGCACTAGTAAACCCTGTCAAAGTGTTTGTTACAATAACAGTCTGCCGAAAAGTCTGTTTCTAGAAATGTTTTCAATAATACCAGGAAGAGATCTCAAACAAATCGCAGTAAAACAAATTTTAATGTATTTCAGGGCATATGTGAGCTGCAACCCTTGTTTTTTTCCAAGGGTGCAGAAAATATCTCAACAATTCTCTTTCTGGAGAGTTTCAGAGGCTTCTGTGAAGCTACCAAAGTCAAAATTAATGAAGTTGATGCCATTAAATTTATTACATATTTGAGATTTGAAGCTGCATTCATTTTCTGTAGTATACTTGACCATATCCATCCAGACTTGTATACACTTCCAATGAGCACCAAATGTTTTATCGTTTATTTGAGAGTTTAGATTTACGTAACACACTAAGTTTTGAGGAATGACTGTGTGTAATTCTTGTAACAGTTGCCATTTTTCTCAAAATTTCCAGTCTTCAGACCATTTGTAAACTGCAGCCACCACCTGTATGTATTTCAGTTCAGACAAAGTTTGAAGCATGTGTTTGTACAACACCTAAAATTATCTAGACAGCATCTATGACCTAGAACAGCACCTTCTTATCAGATCCAAGTACAAACAGACAACTGAAGTATTTTTAAATATGTCCAAGAACATGAAAACAAATTCAAAGCAATCCTTAACATCTGCAATCTTTGTTAACCAAGAGCTTATCTGGAAGAAGTGTTGCTCAGAGCTTTGTGCATCCATTTCTGAATCGTTTTCCCACTAATCCCTTCCAAAATGTACAAATGCAGGCACACAGCAAAGTGTAAATCCCAGTCAAACGCAAGTTGTATTCGAAACAAAGRACTTTATAACGTTTGAAAAGTAATAAGATTGTTCTTAATAGGTAACTGGTCGAAATTTGTTTCAAGATTTATTGTATTCCTTCCTCAGTCTCTTGACAACAAGGCCACATTTTCAAACATTTACACAGGAATTGCATGGACCAAGAGAACAACCGAGTCACTCAGCTGCTCTCAACTCGTGTGAGCACAGAGGTTGGAGGAGCTTTGCCAGCCCTGGAAATGCTCTGGCACTCTGATCCACTTGTCTGTATAACCCAAGGAAATCAGCTCCCTGAATGTACCCATCTGCAGTGCCTCCCTCTCCCTAAAGAACCCTTCTGTGGGCAGCAGCACGGAAGCTGCAGGGACAATCCTTCAGCTGACCACGAACTTCAGGGCAATGCTGGTTTTTAGAACTGATGTTCAGCGTGTTAAAGCATGGTGGAAATTCCAAAATTGTTTAAGACCCTCATTTCCRGGAGCCCAAGGTGCAGCAGCACTGCCAGCTACACAGGGGAGTTAATTGCATGTGTATTTTGCAGGTTTTCCAAAGGCRTACTCCTAAGAGCCAACCATCAGAAAGTGCTTTCGCTGCCATGGAAGGAAAGAGGTCAAAACAATACACGATACAGCTTCTTATTTTTTAGTCAGTGGTGGAAAAATACAAATACTTTTTGCTTTTTATTTTCACTAAAAAATCAGATAAATGCATTTTTAAACATTGCGCATGCAGACCCTCGTATATCCATATTTTCCTTTTTTACCCCTATAATAAAATGAAAGGAGAACTATAATTTTGTAATTCCTTCCATTCAGCTCCAGGAGAGCAAGCCAAAACCTGACTTAAATTACATTAGTGCATCCTGCAAAAAGTTGCTCAGGACGAATTTAAGCATGATATTTAACAGGATTTTGGGTGTCTGTCAGCATCTGTAGCAACTGCATTAAGGGCAGATGCAATAAAACCACCCCTTAAAAATAAAATCTCCAGCCTACAACCTCAGTAATGCTGTACTTTGGGGGTTTTGGTACTCCAGAGGTATCTTTTTTAGCTGTCTTGCCTGCCTGGATTCTCATTTGCATGATCTGGAAATCCCCCAAACAGTCTGGGATGAGGAGAAGCAAGGAATAAGTCAAAATGAATAGGTCCTGCACGGAAAACAAACGCTTTAAGATGACAGAGCTTGAAGAGAGAGTTGAAGAAAGAGAAAATGTAAAATAAATTTCTGCTGGGAGATGTAATTAAAAACCCTGAAGTGACAGCTACAGTATTTTATGACTGTGAATTTACAAAAAAAAAAAAAAAAAAAGAAAGAACACACCAGGCCAAAATCGACATCAGCTCCTTAAGAAAAGCTGAAGTAAAGGAACTTTTATCTCCACACAGGATTCTCAGTGAACACTCCCAGGCACCGAGCGCTCCAGGTGACCAAAAGTGGGGTTTGTCACCCTRGGGAGAGGGGCTGGGCGGGACAACGGCCAGAAGGAACTGACGTATCTTCTCTGAGGTTGGAATATCCATCCCTGCATGAAGACCCAGTCCTGACAACCACGGGGGGAGAAGCGAAGCCCCCTTCAGCACGAGTTCAGGGTGGTCTGTGCTGCCCACGGAGCACGTCCCAGGCAGCATCCAGCCTGGATTCCCTGWCAGCAGGCTGTGGCTTCCTGCTCCYGGCCACAGCTCCCATCTGTTCAGCCACACCTGATGCAAGCACCATCTGCCCACCACCCAAACAGGGCAGCCTGGCACCCTGCCATGGTGTTTCAGTCACCCTTTTAAACTCTGGGGTCAGCTTTCCGTGCTGAGCACCCCACACTCAGAATTGTGCAGCCTTTCACATTCCGAGCCATCGCTTTGCACTTGGAGAGGAGGGAAAGGCTTCTCCACAATGTCACAATGGTATTGATTTTTCAAATGCAAGGAAGACGAGAAACAGCTCATCTGGTTTTTATTACCATGTATAAACAGTGGCAAAATAATCTCCAAATTAGAGAGGCAGATTTGATTAGACACAGCAGAGTTCAAACACTCTCGCTGGCTACACAAACAGAAAGGAGTGTGCCAGCGTTCTCAAAACRCCTCACAATATAGGAAGGAAACCTCTCCAGAGAAACAAGTGAAAAACTGAGGTGCAATACTATCAATGACACATCCTCATTTAGCAAAGCATTTCACACTGAATCCTTACGCAGTCTGATGGGAGTTGAGTGCAGTGAAAGGTGGTGTGTACAGGGATGTCRTGCCAGCCTAGGTCCAGAAAACAAAGGGAAAAAAAACCCTTTTCAGTAAAATATTTGAATTAAAGAGACCTGCATTAACGTGGTGTTACACCACTTGCTATCTCTATGTTATTGAATTCAAAAGAAATTATTGTGTAAAACAAAAGGGCTGTATGACAAGAACATACTGACATCTGCTGGCTTTGAGAAATGCATTTCTCTCAAGATTAGGATTTAATGCCTTCAACATGTTTTTCTCCTATTTAATGGGGCTGCAGAACAAATTAACATTGTCCATCTCTGAATATGACAAACTAAAACAATATTCTGTACTTGCAAATGTTAAAGTGGGTGTGACATTCTGTGGCTAAACAATTCACACAAATATTCTTCTCTTCCAGATTTGACTTCTAAAGGATCACAGGAAATTACTTTTGCCTAATTTGTATAAAAACACCCAGTGATAGGGCAGACAATTTACATTCAAATAATTATTCCCCTCATTTCTTTGCTAACAAAAGACTAGTATTTCCAATTTACCATCCAAAACTGTAACTAGAGCTGTCACTCAGGGCAGGCTCATAATGGCAAGTATTGTTTCACAGTAATGATTAGCCAATTAAAAGAACAGATTTTATTTGTATTAGCACCATGGCAAAAGGAGGCACATAAAGATAACACACTAATCACCTAGAACACCTCATACTGAAAGTGGTACCTAAACACACCAGAGAAGATCCATTATCTCTTATCATTCAACACAATCAACACAGGCATTTTGATAACCACAACGTAGTCCCAAAGACTGAACAGCTTTCAAACCTCCAGCCTGCAAAAGTCAGAAATTCTGGTTAATGCAAGTRGCTCCTGAAGCAGCTCTAACTTGGCATCCTTCTGAATATGGAATATTCTGTAAATCTTTATGCATTCCTAAATTTATTCTTTGAAAAGTGAGTGATAAATTCATTTAATGCTTGCTGTAGGAATCCTGGCTTAGCATTTCCTCCCTCGTGTGTGCTATAACACAAAGTTATGGTTGACAATTTCAACACAACATAGAAGGAATTCCAAATCATAGTTCGCAGTGTCAGCAACTCAGATGTGTTAGGTTTGGTTACTGAGGCACAAATTTAGTATTAGAAACAATGATGCAAATCCTCAAATACGAGCAGGTGCCAAGCTGTGCTTAGTGCGGGTCATAAATACCTTCCTCAATATTTCTGTAATTCCAAATCAAATATCAGCTTCAAGGTTTTACCTTTTATCAGCTCATTAGCTGTACACATTCCATAGATGTGAAAGGATAAATGAAAACCACAAATTCACCATTCAAATGCGTTATTTGAGGCTATTTTTACTGTATGCACTCGTGGATTGTACTGACTGCACTCCCCAGCCTGTTTCTTACTCTCCCAGCATCRTGCCAGGCAGGGCCACCCAGACTCCAGTGTCAAGCAGCAATGGCACTGTGCTATAACATTCCTTTGGAATTCCCTTTCAATTTCCTYATTTGAGACAGTTTATTCAATTATTTAAACTTCTTATCTATTAAACATCGGCAGACCAAATTCTTAGGGGGRAAAAAAAAGAAAAGAAAGGGGAATATATTATTACCCTAAAAGTCTCCTACTCTTTAAAAGGRGATTCCAAATTCTTAAAACCCAGAGCTGACAAGAGGCAGCCTCCCAGCAGAGTGAGAGSAGAAGAACATCCTTTGGAGATCCCCAAAGCCAGTTCCGACTGCAGGATCACTGCCCCAGTCAGCCCAGCACCTGCTACTGCCAGAGGCATTGCACAAACACCAGCACTGATTAAAAATAATAATAACAAAAGACCAGCCTTCCTCTTATCAATTCAGAGGCCTCCAAATGCACAGACCCTCAAAGGTGCAGGCTCCACCTTGAGCTGCTCCACTCTGCACTGGCAAAACTAACAGGGGAGGCAAGAAGAGAAGCACAAATGGTACCAGAGTAAAGGACACCAAAAGTGCTCCTCTTCCCCGTTATGATCTATATGATTGCCTAATGATTTACATGAGGGAAGGTCTGTAGCTTTTTGAACTCACTTTGGAGACCTTCAGAGAAGAAGAAATGTGAGACCAAACTATGTGGCACTTTAAGCAGCAAAGGCACGAGGTGTTAACGTAATTCAAGAGTTGTTGGTTCTGGCCATGTGGAACCCACTAGCTGAGAATGGGSTCCTTCCAGACAGAGGACTGAGACCTGCTGAGGTGACAGGTTTGATTTAAGCACATGTACAGCAATAAAGCAGCCCATTTACCACCTGAAATTCACCTCAGCTAATAAAGATGCATCCACTTCTGCAACTAATAGAGCATTCCTTAACGGGCAAGGTGTGAATCTCTCAAAGCACAGCACAGATGAGTACAGGTGCTGAAGGCTGATTTTGGCAACCAAAAGTTTGAAATCTGCAGGTAGGAAGAGTTTATCACCTTGCTCACTTGCTCTTCACTTGCAGTGTTTATTTTCTTGTGTACAGTATGGTCATGTTCCATGGAAGTTCATAACAGAACTAATCCAAGGGCTACAGCAAACATTACTCAATATAATTTGTACCTTAATAACTCTTGAACTACTTGAAAGATATTCTCACCCTGAGAAAACTCCAACAAATATTTTTATTTTTGACATTAGAAATTACTGCCCAATCTTTTTGCTTCTTGTACAGTCGGTGACAAAATATTTAATGGCTTCAGCAGAGAAGCTATTTTTACAATTGTAAAATTTGCTATCCACTAGAAATACTTACATTCGAAGTTTGAATTCATGTTTTAGTCTACTGCTCTGTAACAGTGCAAAKGTGGACAGAGAAGAAAAGTCTGTGATGCTTTTAACAAAGGAAACTTCCTGATTTTTCTTTATTTTGCCTCCTTGCAAAACTGCAACACAGAGAAGCATCATATTGACTCTTAGATATAGTTATGAAAAATCRCATCTGTTTTAAGACACGTTTATAAAGGACCACTGAAATTAAGAATTATTCATGCCCCATTATTATTATTATTTTATTCAACAACAGAAAACCCCCCAAACACAACAATCATTAAAAATCCCACACCAACCCCCCCAGCCTGTCAGGCACATGTCAATCAGCCACGAGCTGCAGCCCATGGCAGACCCTGACAGGACCAGCACAATTCTTAACTCTGTGGCCACCACTGAAAAACAACTTTGCCATTCAAGCCCAGGTAACAGAGCTGATTGGAATGGAGCTGCTGGTAACCAATAACTCTGGAGAGACTCCATTTTTACCTATATTTACTTTTTTACTGCGTTATTGTATCTTCCTAAATTTGATCACTTTAATTGCTTGTGTTTTAAAATGGTTTTAAATTACTTCTATTCATTCAAGACAGGGTTTTTACCTGGTGCTCAGAGATGGTGTCACAACTTCACTGTCCTTTACAGCTGCCTCCAGGAGACCCCCAAAATCCTGCAGAACCCTTTCCATCACAGCACCAAAACTCAGCTGTGAAACACTTTGGATTCATTACAGCAGAAAAGCACCTTCATATTTAGAATATAATAAAGTATTTAGGTTCCTACAGAGACAAGTTGGTACATAATGAGATTTCAAGCAACGCTCGAGTCCTTTTTAAAATCCACTCAGGTTCTAACAAACACACATATTTTAAAGAAGGCAGTTCCCTGGCTGCAGTGAAGCAGCAGTTTGAGTCAACTCAAAAGCAGGAACACAACCACGGGCACTGAAACAATGGGAAGGGGAAAACCTCCGGCTAAAGCACATTAAAAGGAAAACACGTAAGAAGTGTTTATCACCAGAAGATGATTACAAACCCCCCCGCAGAGAAATGGCAATGGCTGAAAACAAAACYATGCCCACAGTGCTTAAAGGGGCCAAACTGCTTGACTGCATCATTCTGCCCCTCTGAACCCACATGTCCCAGAAGGACTGACTAATCAGGTGGTTCAYTGGATATGACAGTTCCCAGAGGGAGGCTGAGCGATCATATCAGCACCAAAGCTGACTGATTTGGAGGCATTTTATAGTGGGATGAGTAAAAGATAGCTTCAGTGTCAAGGAACATGTGATTTTAGCAAAAGGCTTGTGCAGAGCAGAAGGATTTGTCTGTGCCCTGTACCCCAGGGAGCTCYGTGCACCAGGGGACAGGTAAGTCCTACCCTGCCCCACCTGACAGGTAAATGCTACCCTGCCCCACCTGAAAACTGGGCTTAGGGCTCATTTTTCCCAGAGAGGATACTTAATAATCAGTTACAGCCAGGGATTCAGCACTGAAACAAAATGAAGGCAACGTTGTAAAATAGAAATAAAGAGACAAAAATGTACATCAAAAACTCATGGGTAACATCGAGGACTGGAAAACAGTGAGGGAATAATCTGGTTTGAAGCTGAGGACATTCACAGCGAAGCAAGTGTGAGAAACGTGCAATATGGACAATTTGGATATTTGGCAAGAGCCCAGCACTTGTAATGACCAGGGCAAACCCAACGGGTGCCCCGTGGAGGCAGCTGCGGCCCAACACACCATCACGATGGCAACACAGGGCAGGGCAGCAGGGAGAGAGGGAGCCATTTGGAGACTGTCCTAAATGAAGGAGTGGGAAGAGGGTCTAATATCACAGAAAGATCAGGAGGATATCTAGATCCATTCGTCTTCCTGCTGGGTCACTCCGTGTGGCTCAATTGAAACTGCACTCTGGGACTTCCTTAGCATTTATATTGTTGCAGGCYCAAAATGGGTATCACCATGTGGTAGATGACATTTTAGGCAGCTTATCTTCCATGTTGGGGGGAAGGACATTTAAGTAACCACTTACACACACAGCCTGCAGTGGAGTGACACTATTCATTTTTTTTTTAAATCCTAGAGCTTCACCGTAGAGTTTCACTGTAACAGGAGATAGTATTTCAGATTATTTCCTGAGACACTGATCAGAGAGAAACACCCAGTAGCACAACTTGAAACTGATRCTTCAATATCTTTTCCCACCGAGGCAGCAAGACTGTAAGCTCTGTGGTCAAGAACCACACAGGCTGTGTTGCATCCCAAGGCAAATGTTACAGAATTACATCAATTTGAAGACAAAAGATTATTCTGAAAGCAGTGTTTAATACTTATTCTACAATTTCATACAGGGGCTGTTTGCAGGTTCTTTATTTACTATCAAAATCAACAAAATATCTCCATAATATTGCATAATCCTTAATTTAGGAAAAAATGCTGACTGTGAAAACAGTGAATGATATTTCCAGGGCAGAGGAAGATATCAATATTGGCTCTGACAGAGACTACCAAGCCTTTTTCCTGGATCAGTGCCATTSAACATTGCCTAATTTCTCTCTCCTCTAACCATAAATTATCAATCCTCTTCGACACATGAAAAACTCAGACATCTAAGACCTATTTAACAAAACAAATTCAAAAGATAAAAGCAGAAACTCAGGAACTGGCCATCCACACGAAGAGTAGTGCTGATTCATCAGCCAACCCACTTTTGGGAGAGATGACTGTCATTAATCATTGAACAGACAGAGAAAAGATATGTTTTTTTAAGACAACAAGACAATTACACAATGTTTTATTTTGAAATCCAGGCCTCTGGATCCGCTTGAGGTCCACAACAGACTGTCAGTTTTTGCAAGACGACAGCATTACATATGTAACTTYTTTTTAACATGTGTTTCTCATGTGTAAGTTAGAGGAAAGAGAAAAAAGCCCTAAAATACTAAAAGGACAGAGTACAGAATGACCCAGGTTCAAAGAAACCGACTGCACCTGCACTGGGCTTTCCCCCCAGGGCAGTRCATATGGATTTCCTGGTTTATCTCATGTGAGGATGGTGCTGATTCCAACACAGCAAAACTTCTGTCCTTTAACACAAGCACAATTGTCCAACACAAGTGCCCTGTACACAGGAGTTTTTCCACCTTCTCTACAACTGCTCTGTTAGAATATTTTGATGTGAAATAGTAGCACTTCCTCGTTTAAAGCTTCTCCTAAATTTTCCACCCACATTTTCACACACTCACACCTTCAAAGCAAAATACATTTAGAGCTGGAAGTCTGTACATCAAGTTTGAGTTTCCTGAATTTCTCAGGGAAACAAAAAAGATRTTTTCAGGATAGCTTCTCACTGTTCTGATCATATAATGTTTGCTCACAACTAATACAGAGACTGAACTCAGAGACAATAAAATCCCTAGAAAACTTATGGAACCAGCAACCAGGAGAACAAGATATTATGGGTGTCCTCAACTAGAAAAGTTTCTCAACACATATTCGTATTTTATTTGATTCTAGAAAAAAAATCCAGTGGAAAAGTGATTAATAAATGCCCAAAGGTGAAGGGAAAGTTTGAATCACAACTACCACTGCGACAGACTCGAGATCAAAGAGCTACAAAACACACAGAAAGCTGGGAGTCACTAACTCCCCATTCGGGCCATTCACTTAGGGTTGGACTTGATCCTTGTGGGTCCCTTGCACCTCAGAATATTCTGTGTGTGGTTCTGTGCAACTCCAGCTCTCACTGCCRTTGCTTTAACACTGAGGAGCCTAAAGACAACAATTGCTCGGAATGTATTCCAGGCTGTAGCACTGAAATTCCATTTTTTGGCATCATAACCTCTTCTTTCTGTACCTAAAGCTTCCTGGCCAGGGCTTGTGCCCCGGAGGGCTGAAGCCGAGGGTGTTCCCACAGCAAATCTGGGTGTTTGTGGTGTTTGAGTGCTGGTCCCGSGCAGCTGCTCCTGCCCCCTCAGGCACCCCCGTGCTGCTCACCCCAAAGTGATTCCATTTTGCACAGCCCACCTTGCTGTGACCGTGCTCCCTCACACCTTCCCAGCTGAAGCAGAGCCAATTATTTCAATGGATATGAGTTTGCTCAGTCACTTTCCCACACCCCCACGATGGACTGCAGTCACTCTCCCGCCGACACACGCTCCCAGTATCTCCCAGTCCAGGGAGTTATCTTCATTTCAGGGCACTGAACTGCACAGGTACTAAGGCACCTGTCAATGCAGAACTCACATTTACCATGTTCCTTTCAGGGCATTAGCACGGTAACCTCTTGCTGGYTGGGATTTTAGAACTGCACCCAAAGTTGCAAAATGTTCAGGGGTTTTTAAGTGGCTTTGACAAATCTGCCATCGAGCTCCAGTCTTATGTTACAGAGACTTAACCAACTTCTGAAAGATACATGCTTACAAAATACTCAGCAGTTTCTTTCCCCTTGAAAAGAACCCAATTAAAACCCCATAAAATACCTTGAATTTTGGAATATTCACTAAAAACTTCACTTATAAATATTCTTCCTTCTGGACACAAAATCTGGAGCAGAACAATAGAGACATTGAACTACACCTACCTGGCAAAAAATAG
Source organism: Amblyornis subalaris (assembly GCA_018881555.1). Lineage (NCBI taxonomy): Eukaryota > Metazoa > Chordata > Aves > Passeriformes > Ptilonorhynchidae > Amblyornis > Amblyornis subalaris. Next base: position 3,567,216 of record JACAXG010000057.1, on the reverse strand, counting down.
GATTTCAAAGTATGACAAGCCTATTTTTGGCACGGGATGTTGCTTGCCAGGCAGCTGTAACCCATCCTGTGAATCCAACACGACCACCTCCTCCTGCCCTACAGAATGCTACACGAGTTCCAGTTCCGTTGGTACACCCAAACCCAGAAGGGGTTTTCCAGGTACTTCTAGTTTACATTCATTTTTTTAGTGCATCAACTTGAAAGACACAGATAAAATTATCTTATTTGCAATAAGTTGTAATTTCTGGCACGGTAAATTTTAGCAAAATAATAGTTGTGAAGAGAAAGTGTAATAAATATTGAGAGCTTCATAAGCAGTTTTCAATCATAAAAGCATACCTTCAGAATAGGTGATAAAAACACTATCTACTGATAATGTAWGCACGAGTGCACAACAGGAAGTGTCAGAAATGGCATTATACTTTCAGAATGAGGACTTGCACTACAAAATAATCATGGGCACTGAAAAATTCCATTAATTAAAAGGATGAAACTACTCATAAGAAAGTGCAACTAAGCAAAGAATTAGGAACAAAGAGCAACAAAAAATAAAAAAAAAAGACTTCTCATTAATGACTTGCGAAAATATCCTCAGAGACAGGAGCTTCCTGCTCTCAGGAAATATTACTGCTTAAATTTTGCACAACAGAGTCGTCAGAAGTTCTGCCACGAATCTTTGTGATTTCACCATGTCAAGACCAGAAAGAGTCAGGACACTTAATAAATGTTCTGTTTGCCACTCTTTCAAGTCCTGTCTGTTCTCCTCTTTCCTACCTCTTCAGTTTTGTTCACACCCTACTTTTACCAAGCTGCATGAGACAAGAGGATCCCCATCTCCCAGGAGAAACGGGAAGGAGCCAAGATCCAAGAGTTAAGTAGAGAGAGTTCTGACAGATGCACGAAACAAACACATTTTCCAGCTACTATACCCCTCCCAAGCTGTAGTATGATGCRTCACTCTTAATTACATAAGATCCAGATGAGCACACTTTCAGACAACCACACRCTTAACGTAGCCATGCCTCCCATAACTGTAAATAACATTTCTTCTTGTGGCCAGCACTTAGCAGTTCTACTTTTATGGTATCCAATGCTTCTAGTTAGATTTAAAAATCAGACCATGCCATTTCAAATTGTGATAAATTCGCAATGGCAAGTTTTTTAACTCAGCCATTGGTCTATTTCCAGCCAGCTCAACCTCCCCSAGTGCAAGCGGATGCTGAACAGCTCCTTGGTGCTGAATGAAGCTTACCTGTCTGCACAAAGAGAGAGCAAGGGCAATGTTTCCATTAAATTCCTCCTAAAAACTAGGCAAAAAATCTGGTAAATCCAGCATATAGGTAGGGCTGGCAGAGAAGCAGGAGGTCTCCCACAAAGCAGTGAAAAAAATACTGGAAGAGAGACTGACTGAGCTTACCAGAGAGAGAGGCAGTTTGCAGGGAATGAGATAAGGTTCTTTAGAAAATAATAGGCAAGAGCATTACCAGGAAGAAAAAAAAGCATGGAAAAGACAGGAAAAGCAGTAAGAAAAGTACGAGGAGAAGGGGAACACAAAAAGTACACAAGGTATGCTATCAGAGATGACTCAGGTACGGGCTGATCTGCCTTGGGCAGGAACACTGAAACACTGACGACAGGAGGGGCTGAGTCGCCTCTGGCCTTGCAATTCCGTGTTTAACTTCAAGAGGGCTTCGTGCAGGGAGCGAGGAGACACTTCAAAACCCACCAGCACTGGCAGCCATGGCCTCAGGACGTAACATTCCCCTGCGGCAGCAGCGTGCCAGAAGGGATCGCGCACGGAGTGTGCAGGCATCGCCATAACGACTCTCAGTGCTGGGAATTGGACCTTGCGATCCTACACGTGGACCCATCCCCTGTGCTGGAAATGTATCACATTAGGCACCCAAGAATTAACAACCCCGCTCTCTTCCTCGACACTTGACTCCTGACAGTATTTCTGCCACTTCAGGGTACCCTTTCATGAGAGCCAGAACAGCATCCTCATCACGTCAAGGACACCAAGTACTTCAAGTGCAAGAACTATAAAAATCATCGACACACCGTGAATTTTATTCAGTACGTTTGTCAGCTCTATTACTGATACTCAGCTAAGTACTAATAGAAAAAATAAATGTAACCTTGACATTAGAAATACAGACTTCACTTCAGGAAATGCCGAATCCTTTGTCTCATGTATTTACCAGAAGAACAAACAGTGAATGATGCTTGGGTAGGCAAGCCTTCAAAGCCTGCATAAGACAGGAAGTAGATCTTGACTATAATCAGAATTTCTACATAAAAATAGCTTCCCAAAAACCTAGCAGTGCACAAGATTCTAGTAAAAGTAAATAAAAATAAATTTAGAATACCTGCTCTAAATCATTGCTGTAATCCTGATAACTGGAGCACGTGATACCAACCACTTTCCTGAAAACTAAATGATCTATTGACATACATATTGAAAATTCACACAGCCCCACTCCTCTTCCCAATATATATCTTCTCAAGCAGCTATTTGATTTCTAAAATGTAATTATTTGATTATGAGGGCTAGCTCTGTTTCAGCCTGTAATACATCCACAGTCATCAATCTCTACCACAGAGTGACAAAACCTTGCTTCTACTTTTACAGCCCATACATACAACTGTTTTCACACTTCCAAGCGACAAATGAAACACAATATCTTTCCTCTCTTAAGTATCATCGAGTCCAGAGAAGTGAAGCAAGGTACTTGACATTCTTGGGACACCATCAGCAGCCTCTGCTGTGTTTTATGATCCAGCTCGCCTTAAATAAGCTGAATTTTATTTAAAATGGAAAAAACCAGTCAACACTAAACTAACTTCAGAATGTAACATACTATGCCACATTTGCAATTCAGAGAGTAGATAAACAAAAGCTGCAGATTTGGGCAAGATCTTTCACACTTCGGCGATGTGAATCACTCCAGTCAAACTTCAGACCACATTGCTTTCACCATCTGCGTGAACCATGTTAAGTTGGCAGCACGGTGTCCAACAGCCCCGGCACAGATTTTGGGAGCGCACGCCGTGTGCCACCCTCCCATGGCAAACCCATCTCCCGGTGCAAGCCCTGCCCCTGCTGAGGAGCGGCATCCGAGAGGCACTGCCTGCACAGCTTGAACGGATACAGTGGCACTACACCTGCACCGAACAGCTACTAAGGCAACACCGATACTTTTTTTCCTGACAGAAGCATGCAGGAGAAAACGATCTGATGAATCGCCACTAAAATCAGCAAATTCCGATGACTTACGGGCAGGTAGTTTCCCAGCAGTTAAATATCTGCACCCTTTCACCGAGCAACTCGGCAGAGCCCCGAGTGCCCATGTTTCCCGTTGTTCCCTGTGTTTGGGAGCCACCTCCCGCGCCGCCGTTCTCCCGCAGCCCCTCACGCGGCGTTTCGCAGGCGAGAGCGGAGCCGGCGCGGTGCCCCCGGCCCGGCGGAGCGCCCCTGCCCGCCGGCATCCCGCCGCTGCAGCCCCGGACCCGCGGTTCCCGAGAGACCCCCGGCCGCGGGCGCGCGTCCCTCCTCCCCGGGAACTTTCCGGCCGCGGACCGGACCGCACCGGCGCGGCCGCAGCCCCCGCGCACCTGCCGGGATGCTGCGCGCACCGGCCGGGATGCTCCGCGCCGAGCGGCCCCGCTGCCCCCCGCGCGGCCCCGGCCGAAACTCACCATAAAGGGGCGAGCGGAGGCGAAGGGTCGCGGCGCTTCTCCCGTCCGGGGCGGGCGGCCCCGCCAGGCGAGCGGCAGCGGGACGCGGCTMCCGCGGCCGCCGCAGCCCCTTCCCGCGGGCAGCGCCGCCGCCCTCGCTCACCGCCGCATGCCGCGCCCCCCGCCGCCGCCCGGCTCCCCCCGGGCTCGCCGCGCTCCGGCAGCGGGGCCCCCGCCCGGCCCGCCCGCGACCTCCGCGCAGCGGCCGGACCCCGGGGGCGGCCCCGCCGCGGCGCTGCGGGCAGTGCAGGGGGCGAGCGGGGGATGCCCGCTCCGCTCCGCTCCGCTCCGCTCGGCCCGGGCGCGGCCGGCGGGAGCCCCGCACCGGCCGGACGCGGACGCGGACGCGGAGCTGCCCGGGGCGGAGGCGCTGCCGCTCTCCAGCCGGCGCGGAAAGTGGCTGGGCGGCGGGCGGGCGGAGGTGACCTTCAAGCCCGGCGGGGCGGGCTGGGGCGGGGAGGGGGGAGAGCGGCGGGGGAGTCCCGGCGCCGGGGGAGGCGGCGGCGGCGGCGGCGGGGGCGGGATGCGGGTGCGGGTGCGGCGGGACGGCGGCGGCGCGGGGCCCCGGGGGGAGCGGGGCTCTCCCCGGCTCTGGAGCGCGGCCCCGCCCGGCGGTGGCGGCCGCGCGGCGGCGCCCGGGAACCCGCGGGACCGAGCGCGGCCCCCCCGCGCCCGCGCCCGCTCCGGGGATGGCTCCGGGGACGGCTCCGGGGGTGGCCCCGGGGGATGCCCGCGGCCGGGGGCTCCGCCGAGGCGGAACCTGCCCGGGGCACCGGCGGAGCGGTCGCAACTTTCCGTCCCCGGCGGAGCGGGGGTCCCCGGGCTCGTCCCGGAGAGCTGCGCGCTGCCCCGGCCCGAGCGGACAGGGGCTGAGAGCGCCGCTGCGGGAGGCAAACGCTCGCACACAGAGACAGAGCGGCACCGGGGAAACTGCCGATTAAAACGATGCCCTTGGCCATCCCCAGCCATCTCTGCCTGCTTCCTTCCCCTTCCTCCTGCCCAAAGGAAACCAAACCTTACAAGAATTCTAATGCTCACCTAATGAGAAGAGCATCGCGGCATCCCTAAACGCATGAATTACTGTTAAATCAGGCTGACAGCACCTATTGACGAGAAAGTTTGGGGGAAAAAAATAAACATCCAGCCCTGTCAGAACACTGCCTTGTCCTTCTCAATACATTAGGTATTAAGTCGGTAATGATCAAACGTTTTTGTGCTGCTCAACCTTCAGTTACAATAAATTAATGCCACTGAGACTTACTCCACTATGTAAACTGGTATCAATCACAGGTGGGGAGTGTGAGGATCAGACAGATGTGCTACCTCCTGTGGTTTAGGAGTAGAGAGTTGTTTTAAGCATGGAGATGGAAATGCAAACCAGTTAACRATCAGGTGATAACGAGGAGGCAAGCTTTAAATCATAAACGTGTGATGCCTTAGAAAAACTTTATATGAATAATCTCCCTATAAACTCTTTCATCTGTGCAGAAATAAATACAGCCGAGCATTTGTAAGTTGAACTGCAGTTCCCACATCTACCACGTACAGAAGTACCTCAAAAGCACATATCCACATCCCTCTGCCTCTCCTGACGGATTTGGGGCTTGGCCTATTTCTGTTGCTATTTTAAGGCCCAAGGTGTGATCCTGGATCCCCTAAATACGTAACTCAGCAGAACTGCTCAGGAATGTTCCTTCACCAAGGCACACCGGTTTGGGAAGCTGGATCACTTCAAACAGTAATTCCAGAATTTATCATTCCTCGTCAAACGCGAAGCAGTGTTAAACTAACAGCTGGAAATTTTTACTCCACCTTGTTAAAATCTGTCTGAGTACTGAGAGGTACCAAGTTAGCCAGAGACTGATTTTCAGGATCAAAWGTTAAATTATCAAGTTATCCGAATGGATTCAAAACCTATGTCCCACTGCGTAGGCTGATCCCTACGAAGTTCATATAAACATCCTTGGATGGATCTTTAAATCCACCCTGTGGGTTTTGTTCCTTTCTATTTTCAGCCTTCCCATTCACTCCAAAATCAACACAAAGAAGGCAATGGCGGACTTACGTGTCCAACAAATTTAACTTGGGGGTCAAAATTGGGGKTGCTGAAGTTTTTTAAATTACTACAAAATTATTTTACAGTTATCCTGTRCAGCACAAGGTATTTAAAGCCATATTTACTAATCCATCTATGAGAAAGTGATACTGGTAGAAGCTTAGGGAGTAGAAATGAAGCACAATGCTGGCAACATTTCTTCAGCTCTTCCTTAATTTGTACATCTAGACCCTGTTGTAAGAAAAGAGTTTTCAACATTCTCATTAAATATGACTGACTGCACTGATAAGTTTGCCATATGGCCAAATTCCTCCTGTTTTGTCAGCAGTTTATTAAGACTGAACTAATAAAAAACCTAAAAGACAAACTTCCATGCAAAAAATTCCACCCTTTGATGATATATGCTGATGTAGCATGAGGCAAACTTTCTTCCTGGTGACATTTTTGCCATTAGGTTATTTGGGCTAAATCCCAGCTCTCACAGAGTTGCCCATGGATGGACTGAGAGCAGTCAGATTCTCTTGCCCATGTGCTCAAAGACCTTTGCACAGGACCATGGCAGCCCCAGGGTTATGAAACAGAGCAAGAAAGGAAAGGCCACCCAGTGCCTTCCCAGGTGAAGCAGCCCAGAATTCCTGTCTCTTCTCCAAATATGAGAGTTTCATGGCAGCACCAATGCAAAGATTTTTAGGKATCTCAATTTTTTCCCAAATCTGACCTCTAGTATTTCACTATCCACTCACCTGTCTGGACAACACTGGCAGGATTTGTCCAGCCAGCTGGCAGTCTCCAGAATGAAGAATTTCAAACTATTTTAATGTGCTAAAATAATAAGCAGCTGAGGCTCACCAAGCTAAACCAAAATCCTTCATGAAAGAACACAGATCTCATGAACTCGAATTAATAAAAAGTTTTCTTTAGGCACCTGAGCAATCCTGTTGATTAGTGAATGCTCACTGGAGTATTGAGAACTACTCACAGGATTAAAACTACATCAGGAGCAGGTGTTCATCACTTTGATCTGTCCTTGATTAGAGAAACAGGCCTGGGATAAGGGACTGGATCAGAGCTTGYCTTTTGGAGTCTCAACACCTACACACTCTCCTTTTGTACAAACCCTGTCAAAAAGGTTCCCTTGGCTTGTTTCTCATATCTGTGTTCCCTTTGTTCCCTTCACATGAAAGAACCTTGAACTCAAAGTCAGATCTTTCTTAAAAGAGCTCCTTCATACTCAAAACTTTGCCATGGCTATGATATCCACGCTCCCAGCTGAGGGTAAAGTTTTGGGGGAAGAAATGACTGTTGATGAGAAGAAAGGACAGGTAAGTTATGGGCAGAGAGAGAGAAGCCAGCAGAGACAGCCTCAGTCTCACATCAGGCAGTGGCAGGGCAGAGAACAGCTCCCAAATATTGTTTTCTGTTCCAGAGCTCCAGGCATTACAGTATTTCCTAAACATGATGTGTCCAAATGTACCTGCCTGGGTATCTCAGACAGGAACCACCTCCAGAAAGGTACCTTTAACATTTAAAGGATTTGGTAAAAGGTAATGTTGGCGATTCCACCCCAAAGCCACAATTCTCAGTCATTTCTGTAGGAAATACAAAGAAACTACACAAATTTAAATATAATTTTCTAGTCATGCACTKAAGTTGCTTCAGAAGAAGACATTTTCCAATTTAATGTAAATTATCAATGGCAAGAGAAAAAAATAAAGGGCAGGTAACACAAGGCTCTATTGAAACACAATATTTTGAATTAATCCCAGTCAGGGATTAATTCTTAAAAGCTTTTAAAACACTTCTTTTCTGAATAAAACCTATTTCATGTTTTCTTAAAACTGGAARCATTTTTCCCCTCATAGTAAAATGCGTTCAGAGTTTATTTCCAAATTTGGTAAACCAGTGTGTGATTGTTCTAATCAAGAGATCTCGAGAGCACAGATCTATGGTATGTGGGAGAAGAACTGGAGCTGAAAGAGAATTTATTGGAGAAAATAATTGTCCTGAACGGCAGATTAAGTGCTGCAGATGCTGTATCAAAATAAAAGAATCAAGGGAAAAGTGGTAAAAAATTTATTTGAAGTCTTCAAAAATAAAGCTTCCATTGTATTTGTAAGGAAGATATAAATAGTACATACATATTTAATGCTTTAAAAATTCCTAATGTATTTGCAGCAAAGAGCATCTCCAACACATCCACAGCCAGTGGGATTTATTCCTTCTGGGTGAGGCTGCTCAGGCCCTCACCAGTGGGGAGGGAACACAGGAACCATTTGCAGTGAAATATGTGAGCTTCAAGGAAAGCAAATCCATTGGTGGTGGTGGAGGAGGTGTTACAAATTTCGGTGCCACAAGCACTCGATGAATCATCCTCAGAATAATTATTCATTTTATAAGCTTCAGTAATAGTCCATTGACAGTCAACCCCTTGGACATCAGCAGGAAGTGTAGCTTAAATGATCTGCAGAAAGAGGGTTTCTTGATTCTTGAAATTTGTGACAAAAAGGACACAAACTTAAGGAAATGAACAAATCACCTTTCACATAATAAACATGAAAAAAAAAAGGATGTTCCACTCTGTACATGTACCGTGCTGATGGTGTGGGGCTTTATTTTAACTTCAGATTTCTTAAGTTCTTTTCAATTCCTGACAATCTATAGCATCTTGAGCACTGTTTTCTGGATGGTGGATGTGGGATGTGRGATGTGGGATGGATRAGGMCAGTGGCATTGTGTGTGTRTGTGTGGTTAGATTAATGGATTTGGTTAGAATGAATTTGCCATTTGCTTGTGCTTTGCAGAGCAAGGATTCTTTGCTGTGTATCAAATACTGSCATCTGAATAGTTAAACGCTTTTGTTTCCATGTCAGAAGGAGTTAAGCTGTTGCTACCTTTTTGTTCATACATTTCTACTTAGGAGAATAATTTSAGGACATTTGTCCCACACTTTTAAGTTATTATTACATTTAGGTTTCAGATTTCAGTCACAAATAATAAAATGAACTATATTGTCACACAGATTTAACATCTACTTAATTAGAAATTCATAGCTATTTAGTGGAATCTTTGAGCAGAAAGATAATACTTCTATTTTTAATGCCCCTAGTAGCAATATCTTCATGTGCCTCTATCTACATATCTATAAATTTGAGAGTTTCCAACTTATTTSCCTGTGATAAAACGTTAATCTCTTTCCTTCCTCCAGGGAGTTGTAATTTTTCTCTCCCCTGACTCTGACTTATGTACAATTTCTCTTGAAGAAACATCTTGAAGGAGCCACTGCGTGCCCAGCTCATCAGCATCTCCTGGTTTTTATCCATCTGCTTTATCTCCGGGTTATTTTGGGAGCGCCTTGGGATTGAAGGCCGTTCAGACAGGGCTGATGGTTTATTGCTTTCTGTGTGGTAAAAAGGTCAGGCTGTTTCAGTGCCCTTTCTGGTGGGAACCCTGCAGGTCTGCGTGCTGCCTTTTTGCTGCCCTGTGTGCGGGGATTGGCTCTCACATCAAACATTGTCAGGGTCTGTGCTTCCCTTTCTGTTTTCACTTCCATTTCTCTTTAGGCAGGGCTATGGAAGAGTTGAAAGGATTGTCAGAGGGAATKATGTCAGTTTTTCTCCATTATGCTCGGGACAGTTGGAAGGGAGGGATCGTGCCCTGCTGCTGAAATAACCAGGGCAGGACTCTGGAAAAATTAACCCAACGCCATCTCCATCTGACTCCTGAGGATGCCACCAGACACTTCCCCGTTCTCTTYAGCTCTCCACTGCTTTTCTCCCCTGTGCAAGGGGGACAATGATCCTGGTTTTCCTTGGAAAAGAGCTACCAGACCACTTGGCTGTGAGCACAGAGCCAGGCTCCTGTGCTGGCCAGCATGGACTAGCTGCTCTTGGGCCAAGGAGCAGGGGTCTCTTTTTAAGGCAGGTAAATATTGCAGATGYTGCAGAAGGGGCTTTGTAGGTCCTGTCATAAATATGGGAACCTCGAGGGACCAGAGAGTGTAATCGTCTGCTCAGTTCTGGCTCCTGGGGAAGGCGTGTGAGCTGGAGAGTCCAGTTCAGCACTTTTAGCAGCCATTCAGGGTCTGTTTGGTGCTCTGAAATGTTGCCTTTAATTCTTACATTGCCACAGCAGGATTCAGAGCAACTGATGGATTGACAATTTTTATGGTTTCTCCAAGTGCAACTTCTTTTGATTGTGCCATGATTAATAAAATATTTAATCTAGAACCATTTGTACAGGTTTGGAAGTACTTTTGCCAGACTTGCAGACTTTGCAGTTTACTCTTTCTAGAGCTGTCTGATGACACTGGCACCCGTGACACCTTCAGAAGGTGCTGACATTTGCACCACAGCCTCGAACTTTTCACCCTGGATTCGAGGAACTCACTGACTGACACCTGCCTTTAGACATATGCAACATTTAAAATTCTTCTTTGCCGTATTAATTGAAATACTCATGCTGAAAGACAGAATTTCAGAAAACCTCTTGTGAGAACTACTTGATTCTCAATCCTCTAAACCAAGTTTCTAGCTCGTCTTTGTAGTTCATTAATTGCTGGATTTTAGAATTATCACCTGCCCCTCAGCCTAAGAGCATTTGGAATTACTCCAGAACCAAAGATAGCAAATCCTGGAATGTGGACTCAACATAATTGAGAACCACTTGCCTAAGATCACACACGATTCTATGTTTGCAGCAGAGAAAGGATTTAAAACAGTTTTATCAACAACAAAGAACAGAGGAGCTATTGTTTAGCAAAGAGAAAGAAAAGGAAATTCCCTGAAAATAATGAAATATATTCCCGAACTTTTATTTGTGAATCCAATATTGCTTTAGATAAAGAATCAAGTTGGAAAGTGGCCCATTCTAAATAAGAGAGGAAAGAACCTGCAGAGGTGTATTCACTCACTTTTAAGGGTAGAAACTCCCAGAAAATCCAAGAGCTGTGAAAACCAGATCTGCCAAAATCTCTCACTTTGGGAATTAAACTCCGGTTACAGAAATAGGTAATCTATTTCTAGTATTTTTATCACTAATGTATTCACATCTCTGCTCTCATATGTGGAATATATATTAGATTCATAAAAATGAATTGAAATTTACTATTTCCTGGATTATCTTATTCCAGTTAAACCCTTGATTCATAAGGCAATTGCTGAAGATAAATAGAACTTCATGAATTGTTCATCAACTGCACAAATTCACGAGTTAGAGATGAAAAATGTAAGCCACACAACCCTTCATCTGTAGGCCACAATTTCAGGTCCAGGTTTGAGATCAGCAGCGACCAAGATCCATTTTCATCTTATCACCTGGAGGCTTTCTGGGAGCATTTGTGAACTCAGTTTGTTCCCTCAGCTCCATCTTTACAGGATAAGTGGCCACATAAATAATTCACTGGAACTTGTCAGAAACAAGAAGTTGTGAAATGTAAAGTCTCCTTCATCCATCCAGCTGTAGAAGCAGCACACAGGAGCTAATTTCCTAACCTTTCGCTAAGCTTTCCATGGAACGAGACACAGAGGAGTCCTTGCACATTTTTAATAAAATAAAGCTCCTCAAATATCAATTCTTTCTAATAATATGCCCCTCTAGAAATACCACTTTTGAGGTTTTTCTGCTCTTTATTGGAAAATTATAAGGGAAACCTTCTCACCAGGGACCTTTGGCTACGCAAGTGTTATAAAAAAAGCTTCTCCTTAAGTGAATAACTTTGATGTTCTGTTGTTAGAGGGGAGCACGTCAGAGTCAGAATTATCTGAAAGAAAGCACAGAGGGGGCAGGGGGCATATCTCACTACTTATTTTGGGTTTATTCACATTTTTTTTGTAGTGTGGCTTGGATTAATGAGGTTCTTAATGAAATGTGGAACCTTAAATATTTTTAAATTTGTGCGAGAGGGAAAACATGAAGATGATCCTCGCCTTTTTCTTGGCAGCACTCTGGCCATGACTGTAGCAGAACATGGAATAATAGAATCCCAGAATGGTTTGGGTTGGAAGGGATCATCTCATTCCACCCCCTGCCATGGGCAGGGACACCTTCCATAAACCAGGTTGCTCAATGTCCCATTCATCCTGGCCCTGAAACACTGGAAAAACACAATATTGAGGCACTTATCTGCAGCAATTTGGGTGTAATGACTTTCAGCCCATGATGTTGTTATGATAAGCAAATAATAAATGCCTGCTTGCAATCACTTTCTTAGAAAAAATTCTTCTAACAGATTATGCAAGGGCAAAGTATTTAAATTGGCAGAAAATCTTATAAAAAGCTGATTTATTTAAAACTCTAGTTCTGTAGATGTAGTTACAGAAATAGACTTAGTGACTACCCGTGTAGACTTAATTTTCAGTACAGACTCTATTGAAGCATCAGTGGCCTTCAGCATCTCATCTCAAACCCTGCAGAGGAGTTGGCACTCACAACACACTGAGATCTTACTCAAAACAGATGTAGGACTTGTACTCATGGGCCAGTTTGCACCTGCACAGAGCACCACTGCAAAACCAGTGCCCTCCATTCACCACACTGACTCATGGGTTTAGAAATTACAAATTACAACTGACTTGCTCTTCTACTGCTGTTTTCAGAGCAAGTGAAAATTTAGCCTCCAGGTAACCACAGGACAGCCTCTGGCTGTCCAGATGCAGACAAGTGTGGAAGTAATCTGAGAATCATCCCTGTGCCAAATGTTTTAATTACAAAAAAACCAAAACAACAAAGAGCTCTCCTCAAGACATTTGTGCCTACAAAAAGAGTCAACACRCAAATAAACAATATGAGGCAATGTTATACAGCCCTGGCTATTTCAGCTGTAGCTGCTTTACTAAAGTCACTGCTTTCCTGGTAAGAATCTTGTGGAAATAATCAGCCAAAAGTGACAATAGTCAACATCGCASCCCCCAGTGCTCTGGTACACGCCAAAGATCTTCTGAGGTGTGTTTACAGCCAGCCAGTGACTACAGAAAATGTCACATCAATGCACAGATCAAGCTGATGCTCAATGTGACTTTACCAACCACCYCTGCGAATTGCCTTTATGCAAATAAGGGCCACGTGTTAATTGCTTTAAATATTGTAAGGGATTAAGCAATTATGGGTTTTTATAGAATAGAGTCAATAAAAAAAACCCCTCTCTTTTCAAGTCTACTACATGAACTTAATTATGAGATAAAGTGTTAATGAACCTGTAGTAATTTTACAAGACAGATGTACAGGCTGGCCAGGACCGCGGTAMGAGGAATTTCAGTGAGAGTTCAGCTGGGCCCCTGCTGCTGCAGAAAACCCTTCAGGTCACAATTCATTCCTCGAGGAAATGAGTTTTTCAAGCTGGCATAGCAGTAAGAGCTTCCAAGGGGCTTGATCCTTTTCAGAATGAGAGTTAGGACCCTAAACCACTTCAAAATTCTACAGGTTTTATAGAAGAACTCGCCTGATTAATCTCTAGCAGACTCTCTAAGGTTGTGACTAACTGTGAGGGGCCACTCCTAATTTTGGTTATTAACCTCATTTGATAGAAAGATAATCTGTTTCTCCATTAACGTTAATCCCTTTAAAATATTTCTAGTGGTTCTCCCATTAATCCATGCCCTTTATTTGATTGCAGAGAGACTAATTGCAGAGTAAGATAATGGTTTGCATGAGTATGTCTGACAGGAAAAGAAAAGATCTTATCTATTCTTATCTTTTAAAAAGAAGGCTTTCTTGAGAGAGCAGCATTTCATAACTTTTATGTTTCCTAGGCCTGAAAAGGAGTGGACTATGACCCCTATGCAGGGATTCCTAGGTAAAGGAGTCCAGAAGCATATAAAACTAAGATTTATAGAGTATTCTTACACCAAATACATGTAAAATCCTGCAGCACTATTAAAATAAAACCCAGACTTGATGGGTAGATAACACTTCCCCTGTAACTGCTGAGAAAGAGGTGTCTGTGAGAGGATTTCTCCTCCCTTTGCTCAACACTGGGCTCATACTTTTGGAATACCAATGGGAAACCTGCATTTCCTGGGATTTGGTGAATCTGGGGACRTGATGATGTAAATATTTAGTTCAGTTAATAAAACAGATGTAACACTCTGAACTGTGTGGGAGAGCAACAGAGACCTTTTGCAAGGGCCAGTGGTTTCAGCAGCATTTCGGGAGTCGGTGTCAGCTTCGTTTTAAACTCAGCAACAGAACCATCGATTTAATTAGGGGGGAAACAACGCAAAAGGCATGGAGATTGATCTGCGATGTAGCAAGAACAGATTTTTGGTGAGGTTTTTCACAGACCAGTTCATATTCCCATACAAGTGTCCATGTTTAAATTCCYATGTTAAGACACAGAAAATCTGGAAGACTTCCTAGATCTATGGACTGCTTCCTCAACATGCAGGAAATAATGTCAGAAAATGTCATGATGGTATTCTCATATACTGGCTTTGAAGGCCAGTATCAAGGCCTGATCTCCCAGTGCTTCCATGCCTGACGTCGTTCTTTCCCAAAGGGATTGCATAAAGCACACAAAATCCAAGGCAGAGGATCCGTGTTTAACATATACTGGTTTTAACCCTTAATTTGGCATAAATGGCTGAGTAAAGTGAATGGGAAAGGGCAAATCAGACCCAAAAATCTTTTCTAATGACCTGTCCTGACAGATGCCACCCCTGCAGCCCCTCAGCTCCCAGATCCACGTAAAGCCCCATAAATCCAACACAGCCGTGCATCCTGTTAGGAAACAGTTTGTGCAATGATAACAGGGAGGTCATTTTTGATGTAAATTGTGCAAATCAGCTAAGATGGAGTCACTCTTTATTGAAAATGGCTGCATTATGTGCAGCAGCCACCATGTTTATCACCACRTTTGCTGTCACTCTCTCTCAATAAACAACACACCTTTGCACTTACCTGCATTTCTCTCTGTCCCGCAGGTATCCCTGGCACGGGTCCCTCTTCCCTCTTCCTGCTGGCTGGAAGCTCACAGCTGAAYTGGCCATGGCTCCCTGTGTTTTGGAGAATATTGTGTCCTGACTCTGCACTCAGGATCCTAAATCTCTGAAAGATACAYTTGCCCACACACCAACACAGTAAAGTGAAATTCCATCACAATTAGCCTTTGCCCATTAGGTTTAAAAGTCTATGCAAATTCTCCAGTGAGGCATAATTCTTTCACAACATTGAAAAAATCCCTCCCCCTTACCCTTTCCTTGATTTTTCAGCTTTTAATGCCATAAATATGAAATTCTTGCACTCAACTGCTTTCTTTTATCTACGTGTTTCCTCATTTCTCTATTTCATAACAGCAGCTTTATTTCCTTGTATTCTACTCTATCTTACACCTTTCTTTTCACCGAACAACTTCTTATGAATTGAGTGCCAAGAGTGAAAGCTCCACCATTTCAGCACCCCTGAAAGTCCAGGAAGTTTTGAAGAGGTCTCATGATCTATGGATTTTCATTGAGCATTCTTCACCTTCTGGAAAGTGTCGGGAGATAACGAGGTGATGAAAAGTTTTTGCAATGGGATGTGAAAGGCCATGTGTCAGACGTGGTACTCCAGCAATCCACTCACAAATCCCCTTTGTATTCCCTTTTCCGTCAAACTGTTCCAAGGTTTTCAACCAAAGGAGCACAGCAGGAGAAGACTGGATTTTACCGCAGTAAATAAATGAGAAACTTTGACATGAATAATGTGTTTACATTGTTATCTTTAGTAGACATTGTTCATTTCTACAGTGTAAAAGCACTTAACCCTCATGAACTTCACAATTACCGCTACTATGAGGAGAACATCGTTTTCATATACTTTTCCAAACAAGGCTCAGAAGTCCCAAGAACCATWTAAAGTGAATTATTGAGCCTATGTACCAGTCCTGGAGCTGGAGGAGCACATGATCTACCTTACAGACTTTGGGGAAGAAAATGAGTTCAAGGAACACATAGAATTGTTCTAGAATATCCACCAGGGCCTCACCAAGATGAGCTCAAGGCAYCAGCAGCTTGGCCAGCAGACTCAGCTCTGTCCTGTGATGGGGCTGTTGAAGCCAAATGGAGCCAGTTTGGGGTTATTTCATAGCCTTTCTATAGTAGGAGGTTGAAAGTATTAAAAAATACTCTTGAATAGTTTCAAATGTTGATCATTACCTGAAAATCGGATGAAAAATGCCCAATTATAACTGAAATGTTCATTCCCAATATATTGTTATTCACCATGTTTTTGCCTTACAAAATGTGACTCCAGTCAGAGGAGATTCTGCCTGTTGTACCTGCCAGGGTAGACCCAATTTCCTACAGCCACCACTGTGCCCCCACAGCCAGTTTATAGCTTCATCATCCTGTCAGAGAATCCCTATCTTATTTATACAGCTGTAGAAAAATCAACCCAGAACAGTTCTGAAAAAACCTTCAAGCTGTAAACCTATCTAAAATAATACAAAAAAATCACATTATCACATTATTAAAATACATAGTCTCACATCTGCTCATTAATAGTTTACAATTCTGCCAAGGTTTGCATTCATGAGGTGCAATGAACAAAACTGCTATAAATTTTAAAGGAGTTTACAATTATTTTACCACAGCCTGTTAATAATAGAAAGACTATTCTTTGAAAGTAATAGAGCAGAAAAATAAGGCTAGATCTTGTCTCAGGTCATATAAACCATCATTTAAAGACTATCAGTGTGTTGTGGTTGTTAGAGGCAGTGACACAAAACTAATTTATGGTGACCAGGCAGAAGGCATCCAGCTGGAGAAATCCTCCCCAATAATCAATGACAAAAGAGTCACCTCGGCTGGGCTTTCACTGCAGACTGAGACAGGCCCRGCACACACTGCTTTAGCCACTGATCTCCCTGCCACAAAGGGAAAGGTTGGACAAACCAATTAAGCCTGAAATTTTGTAGCATCATAGAATATTTGCCCATGGTGCCAGTGCTTCTGATCCAAAGGTAATGAATGCATTTGAGGAAAAGAGGAGCTGTTTATCAAAAATGAAAGCAGAGCCCGCACTGGCAAATGCCCTTCTGGTGCTCAGCTCAATAAAACCAGGCTTGCACCATCTACAGTAAAAATTGTCCTGTAAGACTGACACAGAAAATTTGCCCTCTATTGCAGTGAACCAAGACTGGTGAATTGTGTTGCATGGGGAGAGTCTTTACAGCACGGTTCCAGCCTGTCTTTACACTCCTCTGGGCCTCCACCTTCACCCCACGATCCCATGAGGATGTTTCAAAAGTGTAACTCAAATGAAGAACAGAATAGGGCAACTCACAGGAAAATGAGGAGCAAAGAGAGCTCCTTGCTYATCTGAGGAGAGCAGAGAATCATGGAATGGTTTGGGTTGGAAGGGACCCCAAAGATCATCTCATCCCACCTGGATGAGAAGCCCTGCCATGGGCAGGGACACCTTCCACTATCCCAGGGTGCTCCAAGCCCCATCCAACCTGGCCTTGGACACTCCCAGGGATGAGGCAGCCACAGCTTCTCTGGGCAACCTGTGCCAGGGCCTCCCCACCCTCACAGGGAAGTGAAAACCCAGTGGTCAAGGCCACACAAMTCCCATTTCTGTAAAGGCAACTGCACCTTGTTAGTACAGACAAGTTCTCAAAAGGGTGGGGAGCCTCTAGGGAAAGGAAGAAAATAAAATTATGTTTTCTCTGAAAGCCTGCAGTCTCTGACTATTCCTAGAAACAACAGGTAACAAAATTCATGTTCCCTATAGATRCTTTGGGTCATGTAGGTAGCCAGCCCAGGCAAACTGGGTTGTTCAAAGAGCAAGAGAGACCAGGTGAGAGCAGGAGCCATCTCCTTGAGCTTCATCCTGATAAATGGAACTTCTCAAAGGAAGACTCGAGTTGTTTTGGTCGTTGTTTTTTTTTAAGAAATGATTTCTGGGTATTATCTGGTGGTTTCTGTACACAGGGGTTAGCATGCAGCAAGGCTGCCTCTCTACCTCAGCAAGAACAGCTCCTCACAGCAGTGCCCCAGTTCACCCACACACCAACATAGCAAGATGAAATTCCATAACAATTAGCCTTTGCCCATTAGATTTAAAACCAAATATGTCAAATAAATAAATAGAAAAAATGGCATCTGTGTTACTCTCATGCGCCTGCACAGAAATGAACTGCAGAATGTTCTGAATCTGCAGGACTGCCACAGCCTGAGTGGCACCCGCAGGTCACAGCACACCTTCCTCCAACCCTTGCCACCTCAGCCTTCAGCACTGATTCGTCAGGCACACGTTATAAACTCACCACTAATTCTGCTTTAATACAGAACCGGTAACAAGCTTGGGTTGGCATCGTTCCACGAAGGAATTATGTGTTTTTCACTGTGGGAAAAAAATGTTAAAAAATTAAATGGAACAAGGCTGCGGTGGAAGCGTGAGGCACCAACCCCTACAGTAATCCTATGGCTTCTGTCCCGTTTCCACTGATAAATTTATTACAAATGTGTAGGCATGAACTGCAGCAGAAAATTTCATGCTTATATTGATGAGATTAATGGACTATTATCTCATTTCCAAGATTACTTAGAATTGATTTTATGGCCCCTTTCCTCTCACGGSTTTCAAGCTCTGATTAAAGACAGGCCTTGGCTATAAAACCAATGCCTGAACTTTGCCAGATTTGGGCTGTGTTTTCATACAGGCTGTTTGTTGGAAGCGTATTCACACTTTGAGAAAACATTTGTAAGAGCAAACCCCACATTTCTGTAGAATTCTTCCCTTTTTTTAATTTTCCTTTGGCACCCATGTGCTCTGAGGAATGCAGCAGCAAGGGGCCTGGTGCTGATGCTGTATCCCAGCAGGACATCACGGGGATGGTGCTTCCACAGGAGGTTTTAAGGACAAGGGGCCTTAATAATGCTGTCCTCGAAGTTAGCACCAGCACCAACCCCACAACAGAGAACAGCAAACAGCCCTGCACATTCTGCACTTGAATTTACACTCTCCTGTGGCAGCAGCAAAGCAGAGAACATAGACTTGGAGTCTAAAGGTATAATTACACTACATGGCCAATAAATAAATAAATAGRAAAAATGGCATCTGTGTCACTCTCGTGTGCCTGCACAGAAATGAACKGCAGAAACTTCTCACCGTGCACAGAYAGTTTGAGGATTACTGCTGGGTTTGGGAGTTTGCCTTGTCTGTGGGTATGGTTTTAAAATGATACACGACTCGGCTGATTAGAACTGGAAAAAATGTTTTGCTGACCATTTTCATCTAGAAATAATGGTATAGCATTGCTAGCTGATAGAGCAGCAGAGTGAAATGTAAGCATTTCAGAAGAACTACATTCCCAACCTGACAGTAAAGAAAATCACTATAATATCCATCTGYTCCTGTCACGTATTCGGCCAAATATCCTTCTTCCATAGTATATTATTTTTATTTATTTTCTRTTATCCAAGCATACTAGAAATGCTTATAAACATGTTCATTTTTTTCTATTTCTCAGCATACAATCCCAACTGGTTTTCAAAATAATTCTGAAAAGAAGCCTAAAACAACTGTTAGAATAATCTCTTTTAATGAGACCCCAATATAGGGGTCTAACATAGCCCTATGTTTTTATAGCCACATACCAATGTGGCCCTACAGGCCTGGGGAGAAGTCATTTCATAAACACCTCTAATCGAACCCTGCTCACTGTCTCAGGCAAACTGGAGGCAGACAAGTGTATTCAGTACAGGCACCTAAAATGAATCTCACATATAAAATCAATCTAACAAGCGAAAAAATAATGCATTTGGTGACTCATCTGGATGTCAGAACACCAAGAACTYGGGGAAGGGAGAGACTGGAATAACTAAATCCCGAGAAGTGCAGGACACGTGAATGCAAGCAGCTGCAGGAATGTCCCCAGCGCTCTGCTCACACAGGAAGGAACAAACAAACAAACAACGACCCCAGAGTGCAGAAGGATGCCAGGGAAGATGGAAGAAATAAAAACAGCATGCCAAAGTCTTTATGGAAAAAGTAGTTCATCCTTTCCTGAACAATCAATGATAAAAAGAATCATAGACAAGTGAAAGCAAAAATACACAAGGAAAGCAGTCACTGTGTTTCTGAGAGATATTCACTGAAATACAGTGCAGAGCCTGATATTAGATAGTATCACAGTCTGGGTTCTCCTCAGAGAACTGTTCCTGAGATGGAGCCTTGCTCTATCACACTTGCCATCTCTTCCCCACAGCAATCACATGTACCATCCTGTCATTAAACAGCAAAAATTAACTTCAAGATTGAGCCTACCCGACAAGAAAAGAAAGAAATTAACYCCTTCTAAAGTAAAAACTCTCCATTTGGCCAGACCGATCTCGAATAGAAAAAATGCCTCCTTCCTAAATGCAAGAGATGATCGTCAGGACAGACACAGATCCTCAAAGATCCAGCCTTATTCTAATTCCAGGGATGTAGAACAGTGCTTAGGGGTTGAAAAATACAGCAGGCCTTGCTAAATTTCTGAGTTTTAACATTCAGCCCTGAACCCTCCTGTACTCAGAAAAGCTCTGTCCTTTAAAAAGGTGAATATTAAATCAGACATCATTTTTTCAGTCTTTGTTTTGACAGAATTATGAGCCCATTACTAACAAAGAAAATAACTGAATATAAAAAAGCCCGCAAAGTTTTAGCTGAAAATTGTTCAGCGAAACAAAGCTGAGCTCTGATTGTACCTTAAGATTGTGTTATTTTTGTCTGATTTAAAAGAGGCAAAAATAAAAATTACAATGCAAGGTCAGCAGTGAATGAACAATGAAACCACACCTCTAGATCCACGTAGGGGCACAGGAGAAGATGCCTTCAGCTYCCAGATGTGATGGGCTGACCTTACCCAGCCACTCTCTTCCTCCCCCTCCCCATCAGGACAGGGGAAAAAATCAGATGGAAAAGTCCAGAGGTCAAAATTAAGACAATTCAGTCACTGTCATAGGCAAAACAGACTGGACTTGGGGAAAGTTAATTTAATTCATTGCCAATTTGAATGGTGAGAAATAAGACTAAAGCTAAACCACCTTCCCCCCACCCCACCCTTACTTTTCTCCCCAGGTTCCACTTCAGTCCTTCATGTCTGACTCCTCTCCTTCCTCTTCCCTGGAGCTGCCCAGAGGGATGGGCAGAGGATGGGTCATGGTCAGCCCAGAACTGCTGCTGCCTGCTGCTCCCTGCTGCTCCTTTTCCGTCCCATTCTCGCCTGCTCCAGCAGAGTCTCCCACGGGCTGCCAGGGAATCCCTGCCCTGCTGCCTGCAGCCCCTCCTGCCCCTCCTGCCCTCCCCAGGGGCTCCAGGGCTGTTTTCCTCACTCCCCAGGCAACTCCTGCCCTCTCTCAGATCTGTTTTCCCGGCGCTGGGAGATGCTGGGCCGTGCCCTGTGGTTTGTGTTGGTTTTGCTCACAGCAGCCCCCGAGGTGCTGGTTTGGGTCTGTGACGGGGCAGAGCTGTGGTGAGGGATGTCCCCTCCCTGCTGAGCAGAGTTTGCACATCCTCCAGGCTCTGCCATCCGGCAGGGAGCTGGAATGGGACACAGCCGGGATTCTGTCCCCGTCCCACTGCAGGGTGAGTGGGTGAGGGGCCAGGTGGGGCTTTACCTGMCAGCTGGGCTCAACCCACCACACCACACTTGTGGTTCTGCCCACAAGACTCCTGAAGAGACAGATGCCCAAGATTCTTCCCCCAGCATCCCCTACCTCAGCTCCTCCCACCTGCAACGTTTATTTTTTCTACCTCCACCATCAGTTCCCTCAATCTTTTTTTTTTCTTAATATCATGAACACAGATTGTCTATTTTGGCAGTTCTTTCTGTCCCTTCTCTCTTCGTTGGAGCACAGCTTCCTCACATTTAGGGACTCTTAGTTGGGCTTGGCAGAGCTTGAGCATTATCTGACCCTGTACAAGAACAGTTTTCTCCAGAGGGTCCTTACATTCATTTTATTTGGCCTTTGCACTTATTCAAGCAAACACAAAGGAACCACAGGGCAGTGGTGAATTAGGACCTAAATTTTAATTCTTGTTCTAGATCCTTGATTGGTTTTATTCCACCAGAGGCAAGCTCTCAATACATAAACAGAATTAAAAATGCATGGACTGAACTTAAAATGTAATATAATAAATGAAATGCGATACTGTTACTTAATAGCCTCAGCTATTGAAAGTTCAAAGACATACTGTATTTCAATTATAAAATGAAACATCATTTTGTTCAAAGGAAAAACATCCACTGAGACACGAAATCCCTTTTGGAGATTTTCTTGTACTATTTCCCTATTTTTAACCGAGAACTCCGGGGGAGGTGCTATCCAGTATCAAACCCATTCGGTTCACCAAACCAGGTTATCAAGGTGACCTAATTTAATCTTTAGCTGATGAGGACATTTCCATGAAAGACTACACAGTCTCCAATGGCTTACTGGGGTTTAGTCTATTAAGTAAAGAAAATTAGCAGAGCATATTTCTTTATATTCCTAAAATATCTTAATTAAAAATGCTTTAAGAAGCACTCTTTAGCTGCTGGCTGGGATGGACTCACCACACCATGAATATCCAGGAAACATGTACAACTTAAATGACTTTCTAGGAAATKGCTTGATCCAAGACTCTACACCTGCTGCAAAAAATAACCCATTTAACAAAACCACTTCCCTTCATCCCTCTGTCACTTTAAAGGTGAAGGAAGAAAATGAAAACATAGGAAAGGGAAACTATTTGCTTACTGGGTGGATCTTACAATGTATAATACAAATATACTTTCTGTGACTGTGTTTTAAACTCTGATTCAGGTGTCACAGACATCACATGGACAGATAATGTTTTTTTGGATGATATATCCATGTATTGTTATGTATCCGTGGCACCTCTGTGTATTGTCATGCACTCCCCACAGCAGTTGCTGGCTGCAATCAGAGTGTACAAAGTTGGCTGAATGGCTGCCAGTGAACAATTAAAAGCATTTTAGTTGGCCAAGCTTGCAATTTCAATTCATTTGAAGGCATTCCCACTGCATGCTCTGAAGCAATTAAAGTCTGCTGCAGATGCTCTCTGGGATATAAACAGGACCAGCATTTGTGTTCTCGTCTGAGCCATAGGAAGTTGTTTCGCTGTGCTTAWGCCATAAAAATCCATCTAACCAGGGTTGTTAGAGGCTGGTGGAATGTCACACTCCAAAAGTCACTCCAGTGAGTACTTGGATGGAAGGAAACTGAGAACTGCATCGACGCTCGTGGATCCAACGTTGAGTCAGAGCAGTGGGTGAAACTCTTATTTTCAGCTACGGCATGAACAGGATTGGAAAAATCCCTTTGCCAGGAAAGAAGAGGCTGCTTTCAAGAGATGATTTTTATAGCTAAGCTTAGAAAAAAAATTGAAACCTGAAACCTATTGTGTGTCTTGGGCTACGAGCAGTGATCAAAACCAAGGCTATGCTGGGGCTGATGTCGGAGTGAAAAAGCCCAATTCTGTTTCTCTCTTGCAGGCTGGCTGTACATAGTGGCCACAAAGATGATGAGGTTATTCAAGGGAAGAATTCCTGCAGGGAAACATGCCTGATACCACTCTTTTATACCTCCCAAGGCAACAGAGAAAGTTCATAGTCTTATATYGCATGGCGAGGAAACCTTGGGCCAAAGAGCAATTCTACCTCCACAGTTTCCCCTGCAGTTGACTACCAACTTCTATTTTCCCATTTTTTTCGATAAGTAATTCTTAGCTTTTRAGAAAAAAACAACATTTAGTAATTAATCTTTGCTACTTCACTTTTTTTTCCCCATGTAGCGTAGGACTGTTATCCTTCCTTCCCCATTTTAGTTTGGCAGGTCCTATCTATGTAAAAAAACAAAAAAATTCGTTTTTTCTGGTGTTAAATAGGATCCTGCCAAGTGTGTTGCGAGTCTAAGCTCTGCTATTCAAGACAGAGCTCCCAGCCCCCTGTGCTGTTTGCTGTTAGGGTTTGCAGACAGACCCATCTGAACAGTGTACAGGTTATTGCCTGCCTGCTGCAACAYCACTCGAGTAAAAGAACCTTCTATACCCTTGAAATGATAAAATCACATTTGTGTGCTATGTAAAAGACCTTTTAACTATGCTTAAATCATATTTGTAAGTGCTTAAATAATTGTTAAATGAATTAAGCGACATTACAGCAGAACATCAGAGAATTCTTTAGAGATGCCGTGCTCAAAGAAAATGCTGTTCCTGGTGGTAATCCACGATGGCTGAATGCACCAGGGTCAGCTTTTCTAGACAAATTACCTTTCTTACTGTCAGGTTATTCTCTAAATATTCTTTTTTGAAGCATAAGTTTTTCTAAAATAGCAAACATATTGCAATATAAGCAAATGACACCTCTGCACTTTACAGCTGCCCAGCCTGGAGAAATACTGAGCAAACCACAGCGCCACAAACATGAGCTGTTCTTCTGTGCCTTTAAGAAAAATAATTAAACCTGGATGAAGGCAGTGCAAAGCAGGTAAGGCTTTAGCATTTTTTTGCTCCAAATGTGTGGATCTTTTGATAAGAGTGATTGATTGTGTCTGGGTAAGTTTGCTTAATATTTGCTGTGGACACTGTCTTGACTGGGGCTCAATCAATCACTCGGAGCAGGAAATCAGGGCTAATGCACTAAAACAATATCTGCTATGCACTCAGTTAATCCATCACCATCCTCCTGTGCAGTGTCAGAAGTAGCCCTGTGAGTAGGTGTGGGCTTAAAATGGACCTTTGAGCCTGGTTTTATTCCGAAAGAGATTTCTCGTTCAACTGCATAGAAAATTTTAAATGCACAGGAACCACATCCTCCACCCCCAGTTGAGCTATGTTACAAATTTGAGATCAATCAAATGCAATGTACCTTTTAAAAATTTCCAAATAAAAGCCATGTGTTAAAATCTATGAAGCTTGATGTTGCAAAATTTAACTCCAATGGACTTCAAAYTAGGCCACATTGTCTGTTAGCTTGGGTGGCTTCCAATTCCCATCATTCATCTTAGTACTTTTTTCTAATAACTTCCTAAACTTTTTTTTTTTGGGGGGGGTTAAAACTGACTGTTAAACTTTAATATGTTTCATATATGAAATAGTCCTATTTCTTTTAATTCCTTATAGGTCACAGATAAGCTCACATGCACAGAAAAGTATAATAAATACTCTTAAACCAGTAGAAAAATATAATTGATTTGGACATTTGGATTTAAGGTGCCTGTCCAAATACCTGACTCAGAAGTACAAAACTTTTGCTGACTGGAAATTAAACCCTAGAATATAAAGAATTATTAAATTTCTCCATATAAAAAGGAGGAAACATGTCAAATGCAGATTCTTTTCCTAAATTTATTATCTCATTCCTCATATGTAAGAATTTAGATTTTAAAAAAATCAGCAGAAACTTTAAATCCTGAGGAAGAGCATTCTGTGCAAGCAGAGCTATAGGAAAAGGTTCTGATGTTCTTCTGCAAAGTTCCTGAGTTGCTTTTATAGCTAACTGACATATGATTTTATCATTTGGTTTTGAACAGAAACAAACACGTGCCTAGAATTAATGACCTGGTGGTTTTCTTCTTACAAAGTATCTTTGAAATTAAAATTTCTAATGATAGCATGAGTTGCTCTTCTGCAGAATTGCTGTTCCAAAAAGGGAACACATAAAACTTTGCAATCCCTTTCGAGTCCCAGGTAGCCACGCCAGAACCCTGCAGCAACTCCAGCCGAGGCAGAGGCAGAACCCAGCTTCATGTTCTGGGAAAGGCAGCTTTACACACCCCTTGGACATCACAAGCACCCAGACTGGCTGCACAGAACTTTCCTCCTCGAGGGCAAGCAGAGGCATCAATGAGCTCAGCTCTTTAAAAGGTTGGGGGAGCCTTGATTAACTCCCAATCCCAACAACCATGCAGAACCGTGAAGAAAACATCCACCTTCATGAACAGTTACTTTCAGGAATAGTCTTATTGGGATGGTTATGCTGCTTATTTATTGACGTRAGAACTTCTGTTGTGTGTTTGGAACTGAGTATTTGGAACAGAGGAGTCACTATATAAAACAGAAATGTAGATCTGCCAGTCCAAATAATCCCCRGAGGAAGGGGCAAGACCCCATGGAAATCACTACATTTTGTCACAMAGAAAAGACAGAGCCTAAGGAGTTCATTTGCTCCAAGTCTTTAGAATTCCTCGCACATATTCTGCTTCTTCAGGATGTGTATGATCATTAAAGACTTATCTGTCCATTGTACTGCCTCCTTTTAAATTCCCATGCTCCCTAATTATGACCACAATGTAATTAATGCCTGTAGTTCTCATTCACCTGTACAAATTCCCCTGAGAATACCTGTAGCAAGTCATCAGTGGGAAACTCATCATTTCCTTATTCTTTATTACATTTCTCCTTGAAGGACATGAACTTTCAGAGTTCTCACACCCAATTTTCCTCAGCCACCCTAGAGTGTACCTCAGAACAGTTGCCAGCCAAAGCAAGCCTGAGCATCACCACGTGCTGCAGTGACTGGCTGATAATCGCTTTTATTTTGGTTTTCGATTGTCTTCTGAGTGACATTTTGACATTAGCCAATCCACTTTAGTGATCCAATCTTTCCAGGGAACAATTTGCAGTTGCAAATGGGTTTGTGTATTCTCTTGCAGAGGCTGAAGAACAATATCAATGCACTTTGGAGCTCATAAACAGTGAGAGACCTGGAGAAGAGAATTCAATTGGAGAGTCTGGAAATCTTAAGTACCTTGAGGTAACAGGCACAGTGTGAAACTGGGGACATATTTTTAGCTATTTACAAAATATAAAAATTCAATTATTGAACATTGCGTAGGAAATATAAATTTTGTATTAATCCTCTGAACTACACACGATGAGGGTTAGAAATTAAGTTTTTCCTCTTACTGCATTGCCGATATTGTCTATTTTTTACCATTGCTGTATTATTCAAACTTGAGGTGCCATAGGCCATGTCTTCAATCTTGTTTTAGAGGAGATTTCTTTATGCCAGTAATTGAATGGTAGGCTTTATGTCAACTTACTTGTTTGTCGACACAGAGCACTGTCACCAGCTGTGCCTATAACAATGATTTCTTTTGTGACATGTACGTCATTATCTCCTCCAGGAATTTGTCCAAGGCCAACAATTCACTTCAAATAGTTATTCTGGAAACCATCAGAATGAAAGTACTTTGAAATATTATTACCTTAGGACAAAAACGATGCACTGATTTATCTGTGTGCAATTTCTTCCATATCCTTGGTCTCTCGACACATGAACAGAATTTCACCAAGAGCATGGATTTAGAGCCGTGGCCATAAGGGAACTTGAAAGATCGCAATGGGAAAAGGAACTTTCCGTTCTGTGACATAATTAGCATCATTTTTAAAATTTAGCATTACTGTAGAGTATTTAGTTTTGTTTCTTTTTYTTACTCTGTAATTGATAGCAATACAGTGCCATCTATATCTTCCTGCATGTGGAAGTGAAGGCACCAAAAGCCTGTTTACTCCCTATCCTTCATCTTTCGTGATAGCACGGTCAGAATGAAATATCAGGGCTAAAAGCTCTATTGTTCAAAAGGACCACTGGTTAATAAATTCCATTTTCATCTCTGACCTAAGCCCCCAGCTGATCCAGGTGGTCTGATTTTGTTCTTAGCTTAGTATCTGGTGTTTTTCCCTATTACACACAGTGTGGGCAGACAGGCAGCCTCAGAGCAAACTCAGTCAAGGTGGRGATGGAGTTTGAGGCATGAGGATTGCTAGAGTTTGACATATTTGACACATTATGCTCAAAAAGCATTTACTGTCTTTCTATCCTGTGCATTTAAAGAGATTCATAGGATCATAGAATGGTTTGGGTTGGAAGGGRCTCTCATGATCATCTCCTTCCGGGGGCAGGGACACCTTCCACTATCCCAGGTTGCTCCRAGCCCCACTCAACCTGGCCTTGGACACTTCCAGGGATGGGGCAGCCACAGCTTCTCTGGGCAACCTCCCCACCAGGGAGGGGTGCCAGAGCCTCCCCACCCTCACAGGGAAGAATACCTTCCCAATATCCCATCTAACTCTGCCCTCTGGCAGTGCGAAGCCATTCCCCCTTGTCCTGTCCCTCCATCCCTTGTCCCAAGTCCCTCTCCAGCTCTCCTGGAGCCTCTTTAGGCACTGGCACGGTCTCTTAGGTCTCCCTGGATCCTTTTCTTCTCCAGTTGAACACCCCCAGCTCTCCCAGCTTGGCTCCAGAGCAGAGGGGCTCCAGCCCTTGGAGCATCTCCGTGGCCTCCCTGGACCTGCTGCAACAGCTCCATGCCCTGACTTTGGAGACCCCAGAGCTGCAGGTGGGGTCTCACCTGTGCGGATTAGAGGGGCAGAATCCCCTCCCTTGCCCTGCTGCCCACGCTGTGAGGATGAGCCCAGCACATTTCCGGGCTGCTGGGGCATGTTGAGCTCATCAACAAGCAACTCCCCCCTGCAAATTCATGCAATCAGCCCCCTGATATTCATGCAAAGCAGTTTTAAGCATATATGTTTGCATTATACCATAGAATTATGTATAATAATGCATATACAGCTGTTGAGATTTTCACTTTATAGCACGGCAAGAATTACAGGATAAAAGGTTAGTGCTCACGGAATGTCACCCTACAAATAACACATCCCATTAAAACACTAGTGCTCTTGTAATCGAGGCAATTGCAGTCCAAACAAGAGCTAAAGGTGTTGTAGAGTGCTGCTGAGTGAAATACGAAATTGATATTGTCGGTAAAGGTTCTCGAAACAAGTTATTTTTGCCACTTGAAA
The DNA here is from genome assembly GCA_018881555.1 of Amblyornis subalaris. Classification (NCBI taxonomy): domain Eukaryota; kingdom Metazoa; phylum Chordata; class Aves; order Passeriformes; family Ptilonorhynchidae; genus Amblyornis; species Amblyornis subalaris. The sequence continues at coordinate 3,538,650 of JACAXG010000057.1, read as the reverse complement.
CAAAGGACACGAGAGCTTTTTGAACACCTAGCTTGGCATAGCCGAATGCAAAACGCATGGGTTTGCTCCTATCAGTGTAATAGTTCCTTGGAGCCCCTCTCCCCACTCCCACACAGACATACATTATTCAGCGTGTTGGAGACCATCTGGAACTCGCTCCTGAAATAGCCCAGGACTTGATGACCTTCCAGATACGCTGCAAAAACCATTTGTTTGACAAGGGTTTGGAAGAAGGTTGTGGGTGTGTTGCTTCTGAGAGGTCTAAGCAGGCTATTTTACAGTTTTGATTAATGCTTTGATTTAATTTACTATTTGTATGTGACTGTTTTGGATAGTGAGAGGTCACCCACTCTTAATGAATGCTTCCAGAGTTTGCTGCTCAAATAGAACTGTGCACATAAACAACCCCTGGCACTGGGCCTGATTCATGCCCATCACAGSCTCTGAGGAGCCTCTCTCTGCCGGAGCTGTGGGTCTGTGTAGCTCAGGACTCTCCYTCTCCTGAGACACCAGGCACACTTGCAGGACCCATTGTGGCAGTGTGTCTGCAGCTCACTGCCGAGCAGCTCCTGAAAACCACACACAGTGTGCTAAATGCTGCTCGCCACCCCTGTGAGAAGTGATACACACAAAAAATATATATCCTGAAAAGCCATGGCTTGTGTAAGCATCTGAGGAATTAAATCATAAACACATGCATAAAGRTAAAACCCTGCCAATTGTTCATTCTACTCTTGCTTCCCCTTTTCCTTACAACTGTCCACGTTCCAGAGCACAGGATTTAGAGACTGTGAATATCCCTTGTGGCAAGGACAAAGTTTTTGAATATGGTATGAAAGATGATGAATGATCGATGGTGTGATTAAAAGAGCAGAGTGTGGAGAAGAGGGCACGGTCACAGTGCTGCTATGAGGTTAATGATCTTGCTTCGGTTATTTATATGGAATAAATAATTCCAGCATCTCATAGATTTCCACTTTCTGACAGCAGAAGAGCCTGTTCCCTCACATATCCACAAAGGCAATGGAAATGCTACCTGAGTAAATACCAAGCATGGTTCAAAGCAAGAAATATACTTCTGCACATAGCTATGGTAGAAATTTAGACTGACATCACATAATTAACTCCAGGAATTCTATCTGCGCAAGCCTGGAAATAAATATCTGTACCTTTGAATTAAAAGTCAGGGATTTGCATTTAAAGGCACAGAAAAATGTCCTGCACATCAACACTTGCATCAAAAATAATTTTTKTATAGTAGGGAGCGGGGAGGGGGGAGAATCTCTGTGGAACTGGAATGATAAAACACTTCAGAAAATGAATGAATGGATGAATCGAGAGCCTATATTTTGCTGAGATGGATGAAGAACCCRTTTGACAGTGCACCTCAGACACTTGTACCCCATTTCTGCAGGGTGGAAATGTTCCTTCCTGAGCTACGCTTGCAATGAATGACTGGGTGTTGGTGTGGAAGTCAAAGACACCTCATCCCTTCACTACTGCATTTGTCCTCAATAAGAACAGATTTTTAGTTTTATGTCTGCTGGAGATTTTCATGACGTATTTCCAAAATAAACTCCTTTGCTCTCAGGAATGAGCAGAGTGACTGTACATGTGTGAATTCCGTGGTGAAACCGAGCTCAAGCACATCCTCCCTCAGCCTCGTCGTGGATAAAGCCAAAGGGTTTCCAGGATTTGGAACGCAAACTCCCCCACAGCCGGTCACTCCCAACACAGCTTTTTCCGAGCCCCCAGTTTAAGACTCTCAATAACATTTTAGTTTCAGGGCTGATTTCTGTCTGGAGTGCTGTAATGCCTTGTAACAGTGCGTGTCTCCAGCTGCTTAAGTTGCTTATTTTCCAAAAGGTTACTCATAAAGTGCAGGTCATGGGGATTAAGGCRTGTAGCTCCCATGGAGTACAGCAGGAATTTCACAGTAGAATCCCTGCGAATTCTTTTGGGAGATGTATTAATTTTTAATGAGTCATTAATCACTTTGCTGACTTCACAGTCAGCACTGCTGAAGCAGCCTGACATCAACAGTTGAGGACAGTGTTTATGATTTCTTAGGCAGAAGTGGAAATTGCCTTGTTTACTYGGCTGATCTGGCAGACTCCAAGATTTTGAAGACTGGCTAGTGRTACACAGACTGTGCCATTCACTGCTAGGATACCTCCTCTTAAAATAGAGCTGGGCAGCCACTAAAAAAATTAAGCTAAAATGTGTCAAGTAAAGCATTAAAAACCTACAGCATCCRAAGTCCCTAGAAAACAATGTCCACATGATTTGTTCACACAATTCATTCCAAAAATTTCCGTGGCTGGTAAAATGCATAATCTGAACAATCCRACTTTTGAACTATTTCTGAGCCGTATCTTTTCAAACTGCACTTGGATTTAGGAGAAGTGTTTTGGGGTTCAGCATCCCAAAATGATTGAAGCTGCACAGTGATTAATCAGCACTAATGAGACACGAGGCAGTGGTGTTTTCTCTGTGGCTGAAGAGCAAAGCAGCAAACACCAGGCATTGAAATATATGGATAGAGGTGAGGCTGCTGCAGGATTATCATCATGGTTATTATTAYGGCGTGGCTTGGAGGATTTCTAGATTTGAGGAGACTTGTCTGAGAGAAGATAGTTTTGCTTATGCATATGGAAAATCTTATGGAGAGGGGAGGTGTAGGGAATAGCAGTACTGAGATAATGCATGGATTAGGAAAATGTTTGGGTTTGGTTTGGGGTTTTTTAAGGAAGAACACTCGTTTGAACAGAAATATGTTCTCTCTCCCTCAGCTCAGGTTCACAGCAGGAATTCAGAAATGCATTAGTATTAGTCCAGGTATTCTCAGTTATAAAATGGCTAGTGAAAAGGAATCATAAGTTTTCTGCAGTTTGAGGACAGTTCTTGGAGATCCAGGGCAACCTGCTACACTGGCTTGGAGTTAATTCTGTCCATAGCATCCCCCATGGTGCTGTGGGTTGGCTTTCTGATCAAAGCAGGGTTATTAACACAGGGATGTTTTAATTACTGCTGAGAAACACTTACACAGCCCCAAGGCCTTTTCTGTCTCTGGGGCTCCAACAGGAAGATGGAAGGGGACACAACACAGGGAAAAGAGCAACCAAGGAACGAACCCCTCTAAATGTATTTTGTGTTTCATCGAGAAAAGGGGAGGTGTTGTTACATGCAAGAGGCTGTCTACTCTGTTCTTCCTGGGTTTGGGTCAGCTGAAGAAAAAAAACATTTCAGAGCACTCGCTACATTTCAAAATCACAAGCAATATGTAATATATTTCCCGAAACTTTGTCTGAGTCAAAAAATATTCCCTGCACAGTTTGTTGKACTGAACTCTGACCAAAGAGTCAGTACGGTTTGGAACACTATGGACTTAGCAACAAAATAATGAGATTTCTTTTTCCTTTGAGAGCTCTGTGAGGAACCATGAAAGGGCTGACTGTGAGGGTGGCTGTGACTTTGGGCATCTCTGCAGGAGCCAGCTGCAAGGGTTGCTATGCTACCCAGCTTGGTGGGGAGCTGGAAGCAGRTCTTTGTCTAGATTCTTGGGGGCCAAGAGGCTCCATATTCCTGTGGATTTAAGCAGCTTGACAAGGTGAGCCAGGAGCAAGAAAGGAGCTCTCAAAACCCTCAAATCCATTTCCTGGCAATATGGGAAATACATGAACTGCAGCAGGCACACGTTTGTGCTGTAGGAAGCAAGTCCCAGCATACAGTGAGATCTGGGAGAGCAGCTTTCCTTCCAAACCAGATCCTGGAGCATTTAATTTTATTTCTGATTCTCTGAGAGAAGCCCAGCTATGCGAGAGYTTCAAAGTAACTGGGGAGGGAGTGAATGTACCCACAAGTGAGAGATCCTGAGTTCACTACGAACAGGAAGTTGCTTCATTCAAATTATAGACATTGGATAATCTTCCAACTCTGTGGATGTGGCAACGAATCTAATGTATTATTTTAGAAAAGGCAAGAAGCAGAAGGATACCAAGAATTTGAGTACAACCAAAATTTGTGAAAATGGATTTGGTGGCATTTGTTTCAACATGTCAAAGCAATTCCTGGTATGTGGGAAAAGATGCAAAAATATAAGGGGTTTACTGGCACATCACACYGACTTTGACAGATGCCATTCCTTCAGCAGCGGAGCTGGTTTGGGTGTAAATAGAATTCTAAATACCAAGACAGGAATTTTGAGGAGGTAAGGGGACTTGAGCTCTTAATTTAGTTTTATACTTTTTCAGTCATTCTTGTACTCGACTTTCCGAAACTCTCCAGGATGGAATATTTGGAGTTTATTCCAGCCTACAGAAGATAGCTAATTTGGTTTGTAATCAGTCAGGCACGGATCTGACTCCAGAGCAGAAGGAAGGTTGTGTTCTGCATGAGCTGGTACCCTGATTGCAAAGAGTCCGTAAATGAGAGACAATCAGAGGGGGATTTTTACAGCCTCCCCTTAACAATTGCTCACAGCAGTCTAGGATAAATTACTTTAGGCTATCACATCTTATYTTCCATTAGGGGTAGCAGGGTAAAAAACTGTCAATTGGGTTTTTTTCCTAGGGAAACTGCTTTAATGGTGAATGAGCAAGAGTGTTCAGGTGAGCAGCAGCTTCATGTGGAGAACGTATGTTACAGAAATATAAATGTTTAAAAAGCAAAATATTTCACCTGATTAGCTTAACGCCATTGCTGCTCTCATTCAGTTTTCTTGCATCCTATACTTCACTGAGAGTTCATAATCTCCTCCCATGATAGCAGACTCAATCACAGAACTGCCTTCATGTCCTGTACCAAAACCATAAAGCACAAAACTGCAGAGAGGAATTAGAACAAGAAGCATTCTAACAGGACAGCTGAATTGAAATAATAATAATAATAATAATAATAATACTAAAATTTTGAGCTTTTTCTTTTCCAATTCACTTTCCCTGTGAGTCTTATCAATTTTCCAATCAGCATTACTGTATGAATTTTCAGACAAAGACCGACTAGACCTCTTAAAAAGACTATTAACTGCAGCTATTCCAGAGCCATGGCTTCTGAATTAAAGGTCACGACAGTTATGAATGAGGTTATGGGATTTTTCACTCTACTACTCGGACTTATGTCTTCAACAGAAGTGAAAATTTAAACCAGAAACAGGATTGCAACATGACAAATGAATGAAACTGCAAACTGCAGAAAGCAGGGCTAAGAGGAGGTCATTCGTGAGGCAGTGCAATGAATTGGTGATGTTGATGTTTYGACAAGCAAATAGATCACTGAAACCCAATGCCGGGTCCTGGCAGCGCAGAGCTTTCTGCAAGGCTTTATCTTGGGAAAAAAACAAAGCTTCCTTCAGAGTTTTGTTAGACTGACTGATTGAACAGGTATTTTAAACCAATATCACAGACCTTGTTCTCCCCTGCGAGCTAAAACTCCTCTCTCTGTTTTCTGATCTTCCTGGATTCTCCCCTTCCCTCTCTGCCCCGACAAACTGCACRGCAGACACGTTTGCCTCTCTCTGCCCCCTCCGGTGTTGATGCAGCCACCTTGGCTGGCAGCATTTCTTGCTTCAGAGTAAGGCAGAATTAAGCAGGACTTCGTGGTCATAGCAAGAAATCAATGATACACTGAGCACTGTTTAATTAGCCCACTGCGCTCCTGAGCCCACCCCGAGTCGCAGAGATTAAATAATTGCTCGTGGCACTCCCAACGTGCAGTTCGCCGCACTGAAAAGAAGACTATTGACTCAACTGCTAAGTTTTGAGAACTGATGAAGTCTTGCTGAGCGCAGAAATTCTTTTCAGCACACACACAAAAAAAAAACCCAATGCAGTTTTATGACCCAACTCCTTTGAACTATTTTAATTAAGGGCTCCTATGAYAAGAAAGACGTTGAAAAGCTATTTAGCAGGAAGACAGGCTCCCATTTAAATGTTGACTCGTGAAGTCAGCACTTTCAAGGATATTGCTGTACATTTGGTCTTTTCTTYTCAAAGCCATTAACTTCTCCCAGCACATTTCTATCTATCGTATGTCTTCATGAGCAGGAACCTGTTAAAGTCAATATCACTTAGACATCTATTCTCTTTCGGTCACCCTTGATTTTTTCCCCTTGTCTGCCTAAATTTAGAGTACAAATTTTAATAAACAACTGCCTTCGGCTTTGCATTTCGATCTGTAGTTTTTGTCTGGCACAAGTCCCCTGATCTAAGTGAGCCACCTTGACACAGGGCTTGAAAACCTGGCCTTAAAGACTCTTTATATTTTAAAACTGTAACTAGTTTAACTAGATATTCTTTCAAAAAGGTTATTGTTGCATTCATTTTACTAATAAAAATGTATAGGAAACACACTAAGGGAAAATGGCATTTTTAAATGATAGCAAAGCAATGTAGGAATAAGTAATGGTTTTGAACTCATGATCTTTCATCTTATTTCTTAATGTATAAAACAAATAAGAGCATATGAACTTGTATTTGATAATGCTGAGTTCATCCACCAAAATTATGCCATCTGTGCAAAACAGAAAGGAATATTTGCCCTTCAAAGTATTCCATGACAGAAAATCAACAGAGAACTCTGGGCTTGCTATTTTTAAAAGATATTCAGAGTACGTAGTAGGAGTCTCAAAATCCCACTTGGTTCCTCAGTGGCTTCGTGGGGATGTAAATTCCTGCACGGAGTGAGGCTTCTGCATCCCTGGAGGGGAGCCCCGGCACAGGCGAGGCTGTCAGGACACAGAGCCTGTCCCAGCGCTGCTCCTGCTCCATCCATCACTCTCAGTTAAGGGAAAGGTGAGCTTTGCCGTGGAGATACAGGCCATTCATCAAGGTTAGGGGAAGAAGGAAAAGAAAAACTCGRTTTTTACGAGCAGATGTGCAGGCGGCAGCAGCAGCAGCAGGGAGAAGGTGAAGCGAAGCCCCGAGGAGCCGTGGGGCTGAACGCCGGGCAGGGGCACAAGAACACAGGGCCCAGCCGCGGGCACGCGAGGGACGGACACGGAGAGAGCCGGGCTGCGTGTGCTCTGCCTTGGGAATGGAAACGCTGCCCTTGGAACGGCACGGGGAGCACAGCCTGTGAGACATCCACACAGGCATGGGGAAAAGCGGGACATAAATCCCAAGCTSAGGCTGAACCCTCCATCACTGCTGTGATGCAGGAGCTGCTGGAGCTCCTGTGTCRTCTGGCACCTGACAAGCTGCAGGCACTCACCAAGTTCTCCAAATTGCAAACAAAAGACATACAAGCTTGTGCTGCTGCAAACTGCATCTGAATGCTTCGGCACAGTGTGGTTTCCCTTCCACGGCACTCCGGGATTGCTGACGGAGACACCCACAGCGAGCCCACRGTGGGAACAGGTCCCTTGCTGCTCTGAGACGCCACAAGGGTACAGGGAATGTGTTTTTCCCTGAATTAAGTTTAACAGACTGAATTCACACCTCCCGTGGCACCAGACTGAACAGGGGCAATCCCTGCGTTCCGTGAGGATTCCACTCGTTTTCCAGGCGGCAGGAGCASGGAAGCAGGGAGTTCCTCAGCAAGAAGGAGCCCCTGTTTGCTGAGAGAATGAGAGACAGAGCTGCACAGAGGCTTGGCTCAGCCATGGTCTGCTTGAGACACTCGCAGAAGGAAAATCGGATTTGAAAAGAGCCAAGTATTCAAGACCTCTAAAACCAAATGTACAATTCTGTTTTCTTTTTTTTCACTGAAGGGATATTAACTCGCCTGTATTAACTTTTATTTTAGGAGATGCTATGAGCTCATTTTGATATTAAAGATTCTTTAGAGCACTTTCTATACTTCAGTTCTTATTTTAGTTTAACTTAATTAAAATCTTTTTGAGATTTTCTTCGTGAGACACACTTAACCTTTCAGTAACAGAATACAGATAATTATATCACTCCAAACATTCRGAGAGAGACTGAACAAAGTAAGGCTGTCCAAATTATTGTGTTAAAATACTGTCTGCCTTATTACTTTAYACACTGGGCAGGCTTGGTGCCTCTGGATAAGATCCTGGTGATGTTTCAGGGCCTTCTTCAGACTAATACTCTCACCAAAGCCAATGTTCCAGGACACCAGACTGAAACCACTCCTAGGAGAAACACCTCTCCAGGCAAAGGCCATCCCCATACCTTTAAAGAAAATTAATATTGCAATATAAGCTGTTATGAGCTCATAGAGGCTGCAGCCAGGTAGAAATTTTACCCATTTTTCTTTAAATCATACCTGTTTAATCACTTCCTACCATCCTGTCCATGCACCTTACTTTTAATCTCAGCAAGGTAACTTGAAGTTTGGTATAAAGATACTTATTTTTCTGAAACAAAGAACAAGTAATAAGAAGTTGTGTACATGCACAKATATTTTTATTGAGTGCATGTAAAGATGCATAGAAATGTATCTTGAAGTTGCACTTTGTAAAATAAAGTATTTYGTACATATTTTATTAAAGAACCTCAAATCTAAATAATTTAATCATGTGACTAAACATAGGTTTTAGAAATTAAACTATATTACCCCGGTGTGACAGTAACTTTGCACAGATAGATATCAGCACAGAGTCAGGAGTCTAGATTGGGAAAGTCCTGTTGCATACAAATAACCTGAAACATTAAAATGTATGCTCCATCCGCAGCGATCCAAAGGGAATCAGATCGAAGGTCTGAGTACGTKCTTTCTAAATTGAAAATTCAAATCAGGACATGTAAAGCAGTTTAAAATAATAATTACATGAATCCCAATTAAGTAATACACAGTAATTACAATGAGTGCCATTAGCAAATTCAAACTAGGGTTTGGGTGCCAGGCAGWGCCACGAACGCAGCCCCAGGCAGGTGCACCCAACCACCACGAGGAGGAGGAACCACAGGTGTTTGTGTGTTAGAGAGCAGTGAACCCCCTCTCTCCTCTGGGTTTGTGCCACCTCAGCCAACTCAAACCTTGCTGTTTAGGTGCTAGAAGTGTTTTAAAGAAGGAGCACAGGGCAGAATTCAGGAAACAATTTGTGACACGAGCACAATTTAGAACAGGAGAGTTGTGTACGCTCTTAGCAACAGGAAATTAGAGTTTCTTGTGCATAAAGTTTAGCTTTTGTTTTCTAGGATCTGCACCAGGTGCTTCAGAGGRCAATTTGAGTGATGTCTTTATTTTGAACTGTGAAAGCTGGTTTAGGAACCGAAGTTTTGCCTTTAATAAAAATCAAAAGAAATAGAGCACGCTTTAGATCTAGCTATCTGTGCTTGAAAACTTAGGATTCTGCAGCCAAAAAAGCATGATTATATGTTACGAAAACTGTCTTTGAAAACTTATTATTGACAGAAATATTTATCTTGAAATTGTGCAATTTGAGGGGGTAATCTTTTGTTTCTTCTATACTGCATACCAAGAGCACAACATGTACCACTGAAATACCCAGAAACTCCTGTATTCCATGTGCAGCCTTCATTTGCATGCAGCATTTAGGAGCATGTGTGCAATCCAGACTCTACAAGTTTCCARCTGTATTGGGAATAAAGGATTCCACATCCTGTACCTGCCAGTAAACCCAGCTACACCTCTGGCTAAATGCTCCTCCCCGGGATTTTTCCCCCATACTCCTCTAGTGGTGTTCCCAAATTCTGTGTTCTGAAGYTTTACTACTTGCCATTGCCTTTTCCCTTAAAACATTCCACTAAAATCATCCGAAACTTCCCTTAATTTTGATCTGGACAGACTGGCTTTACCCACACACAGTAGATTTCATTCAGTGTCTCAAAATGCAYTGTCCTTACAAATTCAGTGTAAGCCATGTTGTACTTGTGATGTTACCACAAACACTGAATCATTTCCACAAAACAAAACAGATAAGATGAGGCTTCCTTGAAATATTTCCAATGTGGTGACACTTTTATTTTCTATATAAAACATTCTATTCTATATCTTAACRTCGTGTTTGTACATAATCTTTTCCCATCATAATGCTTCTCAGATATCTGATTCCAAAGTGCTCTTTCTCTGAGGGCCTGGGACTGCAAATGTGCCACAAATGTAGGGTCCAAATGAAAAATCTGCTGGGAGAATTGGAGCCAGATTCCAGTATGAACAAAGCCTTGGAAGAGACTTTGTATGTGTGGTGGAATGTGCATCCACTCAGCCCCACATGTGCTCTCTCTTTCTTTCTTTTAGAGAACCAGAAAAATTTTTGTAACAATTTTTCCTTTTTTTTTCCTTCCAAATTGCAATGGTTTCACCCCCCTAAAAATCCGGTGGGAACTCACAATGTCATTGCTCTAAGTTTCAAAGGCTGCCTAATAACAATAATGACAGAAGAGAAAAAAGTGAGAACTTTCCTCCCAGCTTCTTGTAGGCTTGGATTGCAAATTGTCTGCTGCCATTCTCCAGGCACAGACCCAAATAAACAAGTAACAAGTCCCAGAATGGCTTTAGGATGTGCTGAACACTCAATTCCTGCGCTAGTTAGCAGGACAAACAGTCAGCATGTGCCTTGGAAATCAGGCCACAAACGCTGAAAGGCAGATTTCTGACAGCTTGGAGGAATGGAGGTTCCAAACATGGCRTGAATGGCTTTGGGAATGTTTCAAACTAGATGGAATTTTTTTTCCTGAATCCTGGTTCTCCTTTTGTTTTTTTCCTTGTGAGAAAACCTCCTTGGTCAGTGAGAGGAACCCAAAGCCCTGCCCAGTTTCTGTCAGGGGCTGGAACAGCAATGCAGCACAGTTACTGCACGAGGCATGGGCCAAAGTATTCCTCAGAGATACACATCACAATTCCTGACTACATGATCCAAATCTTTAACTGTTAACATTAGGGTAATACCTGCACAGATTTCCAATAAAAGCTCAAAGCATGCTGTAGAAAAATATTTCAAGAAGGGGGGGAAGAAAACCCCAAACCTCTCTGATTTCCATTTCCACAATTAACACACATTTTAAAAGTCAGAGCCTCCACAGCCATGCAGCCCTGAAGAGCTCAAGGGTCTGTGGTTCAACTGAATCATCTGACTTTCAAGCAGAGGACATCTATTTCAGTTCATCAGACTTTCTAAAATTAACCAAGGTTCACAGCTTGGTAAAAAAATACATGCTGAAAGAAGCCCTCTCAATCTGGAGTGCGTGCGAATAATTAAAGGTCCATATTCTGAAGGCTTTTCTCAGGGTTTTTGCCTCTTTCCAGTAAAATCATAGCAAAGGGAAAGCTGACAGTAAGAACAAGCTGAAAGGAACAAGCTGAAAGGCACAAGCTGCCCTCCACAGTGCTCAGACATACTAAAGAACTGAGCAAAACACACAATGTCACTGTCAAAAAGGTGCAGCAGGATCTATTTTTGTCTTAAAGAAAAATAAGCTGTTAAYATCAGAGATACATTTAGCCTTGCAAAAAAGCACCATTTTGTCATATGATTATTAATATGTCTGTTATTTACTGATATCAGGGAGGGCTATGAAGAGATTCTTTAAATATAAATGACTCCTCATGACTCCACACAAGACCTGTCAGTCTGGAGGCAGAACTGGTTTCCTTTATCCCTTCAATATGACACAGAATCCACCTGCTTGCATCCAACAGGTAAATCACAAGCACTGCTTTTTCCTTCTTGTTTTTGGGGGTTTCTTCTTTCTTCCTTCTTCCTCCTTTCCTCTGTGTGTGTGTGTGTGYGTGCATATGGTATCTCCGTGTGTGTGGGCATATTTTAAGACTTCAGACTTCATAATTAAACTAATTTCTCTTGATACACAGTCTCGGTTGTCCTTAAAGCCTTTAAATCACTTATACCTTGTTACCACTCCCTCAGGTTCGTGCAATATTAGAGGATCAACCAGAGCAGGTTTCACCTCTGTCTTGCACTGCAGGCTGAGGAGAGAATTGGAGCAGCCTTGTTGTGAGTGAGGCCGAGCAGCAACGACTGTGGGAATGTGTCACAGAACTATTGACACTACTGACACTATTGACACTACTGACACTATTGACACTATTGACACTATTGACACTATTAACACTTCTTCCCCAGAGTCCTAGCTCAAGCCAGGCCTGGGATCTTAGCCCAGAACAGCAAATCTACGGAGCCATTCATCTTCTTTCCATCATAATCTCATATATTCCATCTCTCCTACGCTCTCGCCCACTAAAAGAATTCCTATGAGTGGTACATCCTCCTGCCTACCACTTCCAGCTGAGTAATCCTTCCTCCTCCCCACGTTCCCCTGGTCYTGGCTGCTCAGAGCCACTGCCAGGCTCAGTTTTACCCTTGCAGGAGCTCAGGGCAYTCACATGGTTCATCTCGAACTGCTCTGGAATCTGTCACTCATYAGGGACCCAACACATCCACTGTCTTACTGCTCAATTACACTCACAAATTTAATTTCACCAAGAAACATTAACGTTTTCCAGATGTGGGGAAGGTTTCTGTCCTACACAGGAACAGCATCAGCTGTTTTATTGTAACTTCATCAGCAAGCTACAGATTTTCACTCCCCTTTTTAATTTTTCAGTGCAGTCATAAACTGCATAAATTTCAAAGATTTTCTCACAATAAATTACTACAGCTAAATTCTATTTTTGCCCATAGTTTTCTGAGGGTTGAGTTATTGCTTTTTCCATATCTTCACTTCTTTCAACAACATGCCTTAAGGTGGTCCTGTCAAGGCGGTTTTCATTTATTTCAAGAATCTGATTACTGGAGCATCAGGTTGGATTTTCCACTAAAGMCCTTCACAGGGGCATATAAGCTTTATAATTAAAGTTAATAAAGGTAAATKATTGTGAAGTTAGGTGAGCCTGGTCAGTGGAAGGGGGGAATATTAAAACAGGCACAGAAAGAACAGAAAAATACCAATGAAAGTTTTACTTTCCAAATTTCAACAACTCCACARATTCATCCATCCACTTCATGGTCACTGTTATGTCCATCTCTTACAATTGGAACTTAGAGAAGTTCTGGCTCAAGAAATTCAAGTGACAGATTCTTCTCTGTGCTGAAGAAATCAGTCCCATATATCTTTTATAGCTTCCTGAAAATTCCCAAACTATTTATGTATGTTGAGGTCTGATTTGTTTTGATCTTCAGTTTTATTTTATATAGCAAATTGTAGCCCAATAAAATTTACTGATTTTATCTATACAATTTATGTACAGTGGGACAAGAAAAACAAATGTACATAATTTACAAATTTATTCAGGCAGAAGGTTCAAAACCAAAGATGCAAATACAGAAAAATATCTCCCTCAGTCTACACTATTTAATTTAGAAGTTTTTATGAGAAATAATATTCATGGGGCCAGTGGAAGCAGCATTTATGTGCGGTGTTGTAAGCCACAGTCACTTTAAATCCTGTGTTTCCACACTCATTAAACCACTGCTCAGAGGAGTCCTGCTGATAAAATAYGATGTGGTTCTTTTAGAGCAATATCATCACCTGATGATTCTGAAAGAAGCTTATTTTTCAAAGGGAGAGGCAAAGTGAGATGTGTTACCTGGCACCGCACAAGGCAGCTCGGAGCAGCCAGGCCCAGGGAAAGGGGCATGACCACAGTCGGGTGGGATCTCTGGTTGGGATGGGAATGCTCAATTACACAGGGGCAATCCTGATGTGGAATTTTCAGGTGCTTACTGAAAAAAAMCCCCTTAAAACTAGAAACATATCTTTGATCCCTATTTCAGGAGGTATTTATGTCTTAACAGCCCAAAGAAACTGTGACTGTTGGTCACCAGGGGTCATACTGACATTCCYCTACTCTAACCCTTCTGGACTGTTTCAAAACTGGCCATTTATTTTCAATTTCCAACATTTTCCAAATGTTATGAGACTCTTGCTTTTCCTACTGCCACTAACTTCATAGGATTTAGCTGATGGCAGCTCAGTGGGTACTACAGCATTCCTGAAATTCACGTAGGATGATCCCTGGAGCTCTCAGCAGTCATGCCATATCAAAAACATGCACAGAAAAGTAATATTTCCCACCTTTGTGCACCAAAAACTGTTGCTGCTGCTGTAATTTGTATTTATGCTACTTTATCACCCAGTGCTGACAGGGCTGCAGCAGCCCAGCACAGCACTGCTTTGCTATTTCATTTCTGAGAAATGACTCCCAGAGATTTGGTGCCTTATTATGGCTTCATTAGAGAGGAACAAAAAGACATTCCACTGTCTAACAGCCTATGGGGCTTTCCTAGCATGGAGATTGCTGGAATAGAAACGCTTGAAAGTACTCCTAAAATGGCCATATGCAACTCCAAATTCCCTTTATGGAGAATAAACTCAAGATGCTTTTTCCTTTATTTCCATCCTATAGGAATAATGCAAACCAGGTGCAGCAGAATCAAGAGTTTGGAGTYGGGTTAATAAAGTCATAAATCAAAGTTTAAACTAAACACCCATTTTCATCTAAACGCTGTTAAATTCCAGCGCTTGTTGAAGTGTAATTATTCTCATTTGCTCRACTCGCTTTTGTTGTTTCCCATGGAAGCTCCATTTTATATTTTCCATGGAAATACAAATTTCCATGTGCAGCTTCGTGGGCCTGAGTTCAGCCGGGTCAGGCAGGATTCCCTCAGCGTGCAGGTGGGCGTTGTCCCTGGAGCGCACTCAGGAGCGATGTGCACGTTCATGGTGTGATCCCCACGTGTGCTCAAAGACGCTGGGAATTGCGAAATATCTGCCCTTCCCCAAGGATGTGATGATGTCCCTACACCTGTCAGTGTAATGGTTGCTGCCCAGGCCAGTGAACTGTGCACTGCTCACAGAGCACCTTTAGGGAACACAACCTCCTCTGCCAAGGCAACAACAAAGAGGTGCTGGTGCTCTGAATCCTTCTTGTTGATCCACATCCCATTTCTCCCCCACCACGCTGTCCCAGCCAGGCTGGTTCCATGACCAACACTCACTGTACYCTCCTCTTCACACCTAATTCCTTACATTCCTTCATTTTTTGGATGAAATGAGCAGTGTGACTGCTCCTGCAGCAGCCTCTGTGAAGGTGATACAGGGTGGGTATTTGGCCAGTCTCTCATCAACACAGAGGAGAATTCCACAGATTATTTTACCCTCAACACTGGTGAACCTCGTGTCTCTTTAGGCTCCAGAAAGTAACAGATGGCAGAGAAGTCAAACACTCAGAATTGCTGGAAAATTCTGATCCTTCTAAACCATTCAGAAGTATTAAACATGAACCCTTCCAATGCATGTTCCATCACAGAACTGCAGCAACAACAGCAGGAGGCTCGAATGTCCTGGTTATCTGCAACATCAGTGCAGGAAGAACATCAAAGCAATACATGAAATGGCAATTTTTAAGATACACCAAGGGAAGCTGAGCCACGAGAGTCTAGAAGAGAAGTTCATGACATTTACATGTGTCCTTACAATGTTTATGAGTCTCTAAGCCTGAGTGAATAAGCCAACACTAAATAAAAGGAAGCAGTCAGAAAGCTGTCATTATGATCTACCACAAATTTCAGCCTCGTTTAGATTTACCCACTCCTCAAACCTCCAGTCAATTCCAAAGAGTCAAAATCCTTCTAYAACCTCGTCTTTCATAATGGAGTAAATCAACATGCAGGATTTAACTGAGGGGAAAAAAATAAAGTTGAATGTGATATAAGGATATAGAARGGAATGATACAGAACAGATCCACTTCTGGTTATACTTTTAAATGAACAGTCACCAAAGCATAACGATCATTTTGCAATAAGAAATGAAAAAATACTATTAACTCTAGGAACATCTAATACAGGGGCAGGCACAACATGTGTTTGGCCATAGCTAGAGGGGGCCTTAATTGAATCCAAGATTTAAGTCCTGATTCCACATAATTCACATGGAAGACTTTCTACTGCCGRGTTTTTTTAAGTTAAACTATCAGCCTTTGCTTTAATGAATATATAGAGACTATCCAGAGAGTATCCTTGTGCTGAAAATAAGTTTTGATTTTTTTTTTTCTCCCACAGGTATTTTAAAGCATTTAAAAGTATTATCGTGTAAGTTGCACATCAAAGTGATCTGTTTGGTATTGTGGAAAGGGCATCTCTGTGCAATTGCACCAGATTGGCTCCTCACACCCCCCAGGAGCTGGCCCTGCTCTTCCGTCAGGGATGGGACCTGGCTGTGTGCCCACACTGGGTCTGGCTCTGGGGTCTCTGGGTCTCCCTTCTCTCTTGGTCTTGCATTTGCCAACAGGGTTGTACAGAGCCCAGCGTTAATCAGACTCTGCAAACAAGCCAAAGGAAAGCTGTGTCAATAAGCCAGGGCAAGAGAAAGCCTTTCTGCTTGCCTTGGCAGGAGTAAATTATAAGTACACAGGTATGTTATGGATCAAAACCCAGCAGGCCACTGAAAGCCCAGACATCAACATAAACTATGACAGCAATAAAAATCCTTGGCTGAAGGCAGAACTCACACWGCACACATGACAGAATGAGAGGTCCTTCCTAATATGCATTAAAAAATTAAGTTTCTGAGACASTACATTGGCAGCAGCCATTTACTCTATCTGTACATTTGGGAGCACATTGAGAAGCAGCCCTTCAATCTGAAGGATCAAATCTGACACAATTCATCAGACAATAACAGTGAAATCAAAAAGACAGTAACTGGAAAATGTAATCCTGCCCTGAAATTCTCCTCAGCTCACCATCTGCTTCCATTCCATTCCATCCCACCGGGGACTCCCTGCCTTGCAACATCTCCTCCGGGTGGAATTGCCACAGATGCAGCAGGCAGGACCCAGCCCCGGGCTTTGGGGGACACCAAACGCAGCCTGAACATTCCCCTGTGCCAAGGGACGCAAGTGCATCCCACCAGGAACAGCACACAGCACACCAGGGCGAAGYCTGTGCTGGCAGAAACCAGCCAGCTCTTCCTGGGGGGAAAACAGTGGGATCGAGCCACCTCCACGGAAAATTCACAAGCATCTGACTGCAGAGGTTGTTTCCTCAGGATGCCCTCAAGTACAAGCGTTGCCTGCAGTTGTCAGAAGGATTTTGCTGACACAGAAATGCATTGTTGGTGCCTGAGACGTGCGTGGAGCCACTGTGACAGGAATTTCTTTGAAGGAAAGTGCTCCGAGCCGTCTGGGAAGAACAACAGCCGAGCAGTGCTGACTGAAACGCTATTTTCAGTCTTTCACATATCCAGTAAACTAAAATGGTGGAAATTCTGTTTTAAAATATATGTAATCCCTACAGCATAGAGAGAACCGGGAATGCTGAGATCTATCAATTACCCACTAGAGTTTAGGACATTTCTAGCGATTCAAATGCACTCTCACAGGCTATTCTTTATATATTAACTTACCTCTACCTATACTTAACCTTATGTGATGTATGCCATGCACCTCATAGCTCTGAGAGCTTGGGGAAAAAAGAATCTGTGTTTTCCTATTAATTTGTTCTTGATTCTCTAAAATTCAAAGTGCATATTCTCTAAATGGAATGTGTAAGGGAACATTTCTGCTCCCAGAGAGTCTCATCAGCAATGAAGGAGCAAGGATGGAGTTGTTTAACTTATTCATCTGAGTTTCAACTATAGCTGAGTTCAGCGTGCCAGAAACACAAATCCTGAATGCCTCAACCATCTTAATGCACTTGACTCAGTTCAGCTGCGAGCAGGAAATCTGAATCATGCCCAGGTGAAGAACAAAAGGTTTTTATAAATAAAAATTGTTATTATTTAACATATTCAACATTTATTCCAATAACTATCAGACAAGGTGTTCTACCAAGAAACAGCAGAAGTGCAGGTGAACTCCTTTGCTCTACAACTCCTATTTGATAGAATTTATCCCCCCTCAGCTCCAGCCCAGCAGTGCACACAGGAGTGTCCTCACCTTCACCCACCCCAGCAGCTGCAGGGGCACCAGGGGGTCAAACCTATTGGTAAAGTCAAATTTCTCCTATTGAGCCCCAGCCCTTTGGGAACCAACAATTCCTGCCACGGTTGTGATGATCTTTGCCGGAGGTTTATTCAGTACAAGCCATCTGTGAAAGCTCCTCCTCGCTGAAGCAAGGAAGCAACACACATTAAGCAGGATCTGCAATGACCCTGCCCCATCACATCGGCTCCAAATCCTCTACTTTTTCAGTCAATGACATACTTTAAGTTCTATTAGGAGAAACATTACTTCACACCTTGCAAAAAAACAAATAAAAAAGTACCGACAGCAATCGTATATTGTATACCACAGAGGAGTCTTCAAGGAATTAACAAACAAGGAATTTACGTGAAATTTCCCTATTTTTTTCCTGGCCAAGTTTTTTTCATTATTACCTAGGTGAACTCTCATGATCACTTCCAAATACATTAATAAGCTTCAAGCCAAGCGAGGGAAAGCAATTCATGTTACTGTTCATATTTTAAGATCTATTATGTGTTAAAATTCATTTGGTCTTTTACTGAAATGCCAGAACATCCAAATGCTGAAACGCTCGCACCTCATTTTTGCAAAAGGTCATGTTGATTTTTCACGATGAAAAGTTCATACCTTCCCACTTAGCAAAAATGGGAAACACAGCGAAAACAAAATATGTTTAATGAGAGACTTCTGATGTACTGAATTCACGTTGTCTCAGACTGGGTAAACTAAACCAGAAAACAAACAGTTCCTTACAACAGCTGGCAAGGATCCGAACACGCAAGAAAAACAGGAAACTCCTGAAACCTTTACAAATCCATTTGAAAACCCCTCCATCAGATTCATTTCAGTTTCTTGAAGTCTGGAAGCCTCCAGGGATTTTGGACCCATTAAAAGCCTGTGACAATGCATCAGTTTAGACAGATTTGGAATGAACATAGTTTCTTTTTTTTTTTTTTTTTTCATTATTTATTCTACTCTAAGGTCTCTCTTAAATTTCTTACTGAGTAATGAACATACATCTATTGAGCCTTTCAGTGTCTGATAGGATATTACCTTCCTTGCTTTGCAATGCAAATGCAAACTTTAAGACATTAGGAATAACCCCATCCAGMCTGTCCTAAACACGAGCATGTTTGTTTTGCCTGTTACTTTTCTGACCAAATTATCATCCTACTTGTGTGATGCAAAGCATGATTATATTAAATTAATTGCAAAATTGYGTTTCTCATTTTGCACGTTTTCAGTAGGTATTTTATTTTCTTCATAGATTTTTGAAAACTGTGGTGCTTTGGGAAACAATTTAAGCATTGGAATACCCCACGAAGAGCAGCTTTTCCCATTCACATTCAGAAGCAGTTCTTTCAGGAGGACTGCTACCAGAATGACTTGCCTTGGGTTTAGAAAATCCATTTCAACCTAAGAACAAACTCACTACCTGGAATTTTAAAATATCCTGGCACAACATATCTTTTTTTGAGATTCAAAATCCAATATGCTGTGGTTTCCCCTTCCCCCTCTTCCCACTGCTGCTGTGTTGTAAATCAATTAAATGTTTGGCTTCCAGCAGCACTCCTTCACACTGGTTTGATAAAGACAATAGCCACTGTCCTGAAAATGCTAACAACAGTCTCCAGGGCCAGGAATGGGGAAAAATCTGGAACGTGGAATATCTGGAATGTCAAATATTAGTGGGAGCCTACCCAGAAAGGATCAGAGGTCTGTGGCAGCACAAACCCCTGTGACACACACATGCCCACCTGAGGACAGGAACATTCCTGCACCCATTATGGCCCTGCATGTTGTCAGGGGCTTGGCATGTAATTATTTATAGCACTGCTTTGTAATCCCTTCTGTAGCAGATTTCTGGGACCACCTCGTTAGCCCATGTAAATTCCATGTTAATGAGCCTCCCCTTTCCTGGGGAGCACTCCCAGGCCAGGCCAGTCCCCGACTGCTCCTGCCCACCTTTATTTTGAGAGTCACTTGTACATTCTCTGCTCCATTGAAGGTTACAACACCACTGAAGACATTAGGTTGTTATGGAATATGCTGCTGCTCTCCAGCCTTCTTGTTCAGGTGTGTAACCACACACATCCCCTGGTCTGGTTGCCAATAATTGCCTTTTAACGAGCTGTTTATGCCAGTCCCCAGCAAGGTTCCTGTAGGTCTGAGGGCTCCAGAGCTGCCCTGTTATTCAGGTGACCTATTCCAGATCTGTGCATGTATCAATACCCCCCTGTCCCAGGGCTTGGTTTTGGAGCAGACTCTTTTACACCTTCTTTCCCACTTGAAATAAAAAAAACACCCAAAGCCCATCATCTCCACTCATTTTCCCCTTGTAATTCACCTTGGCTGCAATGCCCTTCCCAGTTAATAAAAGAGACTGGAGATGTGTTATGACTCCAGCCTCATCTTATTGTCATCTCTTATCTTATATTTAGATCATAAGCTTTATGAGGCAATGTCTGTGTTTTTGGGCTGATTTTACACAGTTGCTGGTGCACAGGCTTAATTCAAAACCGTGGCTCCTAGGAATTGTCACTAGTGATAAAAGCAACTGTATTAATGAGCATGCATTATCAATAACATCATTAGTGCTATTCTCTGATAAATGTCATCGTTTCAAAATCGATGTCAGGCAATTATTTTAAAATATACACTGGATGGATTATTTTCTAATAACCCTACAAATGCGTGTCTTGGTCAAACAAAGAGACAAATTCAGCTCCAGCTAAGCATGAAATACCCTGTAATGTTTTCATTAYGAGGTTACATATGAGGCTGTTCATTAGATAGACTAAACAAGTAGACGATAAATAAAAATTGAAAGAGAGAAATGTTCAGAGCATCAGTATAAACTCAGCAGAGCTTCTCCTTTTCCTCTGATAATCACACTTTTCAACCCTCCCAGATTCCCGCAAGAAGACCCCTGCTGCCCTGTGCCAGCTGTGCCAGGTCGGGACAAACAGCTGGAGCTGTCCAAGTATCCCCCAGGTCAGTGGGAGGCTCCTGGATTTTGGGGTCAGGATCTTACCCACCAAGCCCAGCTTTGGTTTTTGGCTTTAATGAAAACCACTTCATGTATTATAAAACAAATTATTATTGTTCTCTCTTGGATTACTGGTTTAAGTGCAATTAATTGAAAACTGACGACAGGAAAGCTGGTATAAAAAACATTCTCTCTTTTGTGCTGTCTTCACTCTCCTCCATGTAACAAGCTGGGCTTGCCACCTATTTCTTACAGCTAAGTAATGATTATTTTGAAAGAGCATTAGCAGTGTTCCTGGATATTTATAGAGATACACGTGTAGCTGTACAGCAGGCACCATCAGGGCGCTTCTTCCTCTGCTTATCATCTTCGCTACGGAAGAAAAAGACGAGGATAATATATACAGAGCATTTAAGAGTGTTTGTTTCCCCTGAATGCACTCATTTTGGTGATATTCATCATCATTAGGCACAAGGTTTGCTTCCCTTTCTTCTGATTTTGGTGAAGAAAGCTTTCTCCCCAGCAGCATTTGCACTTGTGCAGATTTGGATCCTCCCACTGGTGGAAGCTGTACGTACTCGCTGGCTTCGGCGAGTGAATGGAAATCACAGAAATGTGAACATAAATATTCATCTCTTCAGGCTGTTTTCACCTCCTTTCCCCTCGAAAAAAGACAGTGCTGTAGTGAGCGGATTAAGGCACACGCTGAGCAAGGATGGGGAGGAATCAGGTATCAACTTCTCACTCACTGAAGCCATTGCAGTGACCTTGTGTCTTTCACAGAGCAGGACTCAGGGCACGTTAATGCTTCAATCAGCTGCTTCTTTGTACCATCCCAGGGACGAAATGTCTCGTTGTGTAAACGATGTGCAGCTCGTGCATTGCTCTGGTGACGATGGCATTTTGCTTTCTCTGCTTTTATAGGAATTAGGACCATAGAGAATGTCCCTCCTAGAAATKAAGGTGTCTAACAACCYGRGGTTTGGTGTTTTGGGKTTTTTTTAAAGGTGTAAAATAAGCGACACCAACTATCCCTTTCTTCTTAACTGTAATTTCTACATCTTTGGGAATAACAGAGATTRCAGAGACCATTCTCTCATTGCTCTACCAGAAATAGGCACCTGCAGACTACTCAAAACAAGTAGGATATAAGACTATTTTTGTGTTTCTACATATAAAGAATTTGGCATTTAAGTTACATTTATCAACATGGCACACAATAGTGTCTCTAGGGGTCATTCYTTCCAGATGGTGACAGCACTCTGAATCTAGAAGTTATTACTGTAAGAATATGCCCATTTTTGAACGGTTCTTCAGTGAGAACTCTGTAAAGTGGGCAGAGGGCATAAAGTGCAAATGTAGAGCAGCCTTGAGCATCCTGAGTCAAAAAGGACACACTCATGTCCTGCTTTTGCAGAAGAGTGATAGGCTTCTCTTGCCCTTTCTCTGCAGCATTAAATCCATTTGTTACAACTGGAGATTGTCCTTTCAGATACACCCCTGCACCTGTAAATTAAACCTGCCCTCATGAAATACYCCTTTCCAAAAAGAAATGAAAGTATAGAGACTACTACACAATTCTCGGGTGGTTCTCTTTGAAAGTTTCTTTATGTTGACATAAACTATATCCATGACCTCAGAAAATCTGCTGAACACTGASTTGAAAATGAAAATTCCCATTACAAAAAAAAAAAGAAAATCTCATCTAGTTCTTCTAGAAGTAACTGATGCAGAGTGAGATTAAATGACTTCACCACAGAAAGACAACAGTCAGGTCATTCCCTTTAGACCCTTAATATGTCAGAGACACATTTCATTTTAAGTCATCAACTGCAATGGTTCACAAGGACATATGACAAGATAATTTAAGGAATGTGATTGAAAATTTTCATGGAGTGAAGAACCTGAACAAGTTTTTAAAATGCAGGAGGGTTAGGTGCCTAACACATACCTTGATCTGTATTTCCCCTACATGCAGTTGAACAATTAGAGGACACAAAAATAACATTAAGAGCCATTCACTGTCACTGTAGCCTAGAAATTAAAATGCCTTTGAAAATACAGACAGTTCAGGTGATCTGCCTGTACTGTTCCTCTAAGTTTTGACAGGAGGATACATATTATTATCCAGCAACATTGGGAAAAGGCTTTTTCTCCCACTGGCTCTATCAGATTACACCCCTCTATCACTTTCTCTCTTCACTCAGTGATGGCTGGGTTTGGCAAACATCTGCAATAAAACAGCTTCTCTTTAAAAGCAAAATAAACAACACATGGTAAATTCCATACAACCAATCATCTCCCTCTCCAAATGACTTTCAGTGCCTTTGCTCCTCGTAATAAGTGGCAGCTGTGTTTAATGGGCTGGAAGAACAGGTCAATAAAATATATAGATATATATAKAGAGAGATGCATGTTGCTGAAGTGTGTGTTACATATGTGCAGACATTAAGGCCCCTCATGGTGTTCCCCCTCCCGCACGACCTTATCATAACGACAGAGCACCACAGGTTCCATCAAACAAGATTAAAGATTATTTCCTCACACAGTGCTGCCAGTAATTCCTGAGTATTTCAAAGGCGTTTTTCAAATGTGCGGATGAGTCCAGATGATCGGAGGTGGCACCAAGGGTGTCTCTGCCTGGCTCTGTGGGGTTCATCCCAGAGACAGAAGCCCCTTGGTTCCCTGCTATTCCCAAGGAAGAGTTCTCTCTGTGCACATTTTGCTCATGCAAACAAACACTTCAAAATTACGACACGAGGGGTGAGAGGCTGCTAAACTCACAGTTTTGAGAGTTATTCCTGGGGAATACTGCAGCATTACTGGAGTAAACCCAAGGCATTCCTAACTGTTGGTACTGGAACCCACCACCAAAGATTTGCCTGACACTACCCAGACCTTCCAAAACACATCTTCCTCACTGGATATTTATTCTCAGACATTTTCTTAGCCCCAGAAATTCAGGCTTTCTTAAATCAATGCACTGAAGGAAAAAAAAAAGGCAATAAAGACACAAGGTTACAATTTCAGTGCTTAAAGAGCATTTGAACATCATTAGCCCAATCAAGAATATTCTCAAAACTAAGAGAATGTGAAATGCTCTCAGCCAAGAATCCAGAAGCAGAGCACAGCTTAGACCAACAGCTCTGAGCTTCTAATTGCACTCTCAGAAAGGATCCTGGCAATAAGGTGCCCAAATTACCACAGCAGGATAACGATCCTCAAACTGGTGTGGAGGCATCTGGGATTGTGACTTGAAAGAACCAAACTTCGTGGCTCTGCTCTTTCATGTGCACACACACGTCTGAAAGAGCTGAGCCGATCCTTTCTAAAGTGAAGTTAATGAATTAAAGTGTAACAGTGAAGAATTCATTAAACACTAAGGAGAGGATCAGAGCAAATCATCCAAATGCTGTTTCTGTGAGAGGAAAGGGAATGTCTAATTAGCTCTGCACCCTAACATGGAACCAACCAGCACACCCTGGGTCTGCTGTAAGATAAAAACCATTCCTGAAACTTTCGTAAGAAAATAAAATTTGTCACATGCTGAATGAAATGACTGAATCCTCAAAGCCTGGTGGTCTGTCACCTAACAGAGACCACCATCAGATTCCAGAGGAAGAGAAGAATCTTGGCACCACATTAAGTCCAGCACAATGCTCCAGGTGAAGAATATGCAGGTTTGGAAYGTCTACATAGGATAAGCAATCCCGAAAGAGCCCAGAAGGTGCAGGCAGTACATTAGCAGTCACCTRCCCCAGCCCCCAATACTAATACAGAAATTAAAATAACAATAATTATCTCATCGTAKATGGAGTCAATCCTAGCAGAACTGGGGGGTCACCTGAAGTTTGGACACTGGATACAAGAGGGAAAGAGAGGGCAATGGCTTCTCTTACRCGTCCCAGAGAGCAGTGAGATGCACACGACACTGCAATTCTGTTCTCATAGCTGCCAGCTCTGCCTCAGACTTACAACAAGGAATTGAAAATTCTTATTAACTCATTTCTGGAAGAGAGCAAAACATCCCAGAGATGGTTTTAAATTTAATTGTTTGTGGAGAACATCAGGACCCGCACACAGCAGTTTAAAGGGAAGTGAACAGCTTTCCATTTACCTTGCAGCCTATTATGATCCCAGGCTGCTGAGGCAGAAACTTCTGCACTCCAGCATYTCTGTGGAATCACTGTGGCAGGATAGAGCCGTGCTTATTTATGCAGCACACTCACAGTGAGCAGTGGGGGGTGTGCGAGGGAGGGGAAAGCTCCCCCTTTTCASCCCTGAGCAGAACAGCTCACGGGCCCTGAGCTTGTGTCTCCAAAGCCCCAAACATTATTTGACACCCTTAACGTTGATTAGGCAAGGGACATTAATAAAGTGGCAAACACAGTCCAAAAAGCAAAAATATTTTAGGTTAATTCAAYTTCTGTTCTACAAACTCACCAGGTTAAAGAAAACCCAAACAAATCTCTTGAATACTGAACAAGCTTCCAATGAGGCTTGAGCAGAAAGTGAGCAGATTTCCATCGCTCTCAGGGAAACAGTGGGGAGCTGAGCAATCTGAAAAGCCAGTTTCTTACCTCGAAAAATGAACTGATTTACCTTGCTCTTTGAAATCTCTTAAGGTAGGCTACAGACAGCWCATTCAGATACACTGCAATTTGCTTGTATTTATGTTTGCATGTGGAATTTGAGTCTTGAGTGCTTTGAAGCCGCCACAAGAACTCTGTAATCTTAACAGATATTCTTTTTTTTTTTTTAAATTCCACATCCCAGCGAAAGTCAGATCCATCTGGGGTTCTAYTGTCAATGAAAGTTTTCAAACTTCACTTAAAACAAGTCTGATAAGTCAGGCACATGCTGGTGGCATTTGTTGGGTCGTTTTACCTGTCAGAGTTGTAACAACTCTGYGCCTCTCTTTTAATTCAATTTTACAGTACTTGAAAAGGCTTAATGCTAAATAGTTATAATTTCAACTTACATCTCAGCAAAAGTCAGAGCACAGACTCTCTGGTTTTTGTGTCATTTAGTACCCACACAGAATTCTCAAGTGGATTTTGAGCCACTTCTCTATTAGCAATGCAATTTAATCACAATTATGGCTCTGTTTTCTGGTCGTGGCTCCAACCAAAGCACTTTGATGCTGTGTGAAGTTCTTCTACCAAGYACCTGAACTCTGTGCACAGCCAGGGCCTCCTTCTCGGTGTCCTTCAGCAGCATAAACTCTGCTCGTTTCAGACTCTGTTGCAGAGTTTGGGGCACCCTGTGGTACCAGTATATTATATAATACTGCCTGATATTGGGAAGATRACAGAACTGCCAGAAAATAAGTATTTTTAATTATCTAAATGAATATTTTTTGCCTATCAATCAGTAATGCTTGGTAAATTGGAAAACTGAGATTTATCACGTTACAGGACTGAAATGAATGTATTTATACAGAATATTAAAGTACCAAATGAAGTTAACTAGCCAGTTTTCATGAAATAGCAAGGAGGATTATGATGCTAAAGAGCAGCCAGAGCCCTGTTCAGGCCTTATTAATGCAAGGAATTTTCTCAATAACATTCTGAATTGCAAGCTCAAGCCTTGATAGCTCGGTCAATATTCTTAACCCGAATTTCTTCGTCATTCACAAAGCTTTGAAAATCAAAAGTGGGCTAAACCCTCGATTTTTCATTAMTATAGACATATAAATCAGTGGTTGCTGTGTTATTCAGTCAGGCAATGTTCCCTGTGAAAGGAATGATAAAGTCTGCTTTGCCTTTATATTTGAAAACAAAGAAAGYACTATAATTTTTTAGCAAACAGCTAAAAATTAAAATGTCACCCGTTGCAGTATCCTAGAAAACATTTAGAATACCATACCAACAAAATGCTCCCATTTCAGAGTAGAAATTTCCTAATGTATTCAGTTTGTTCAATGTTGAGAAAGTAAAAATTTTACGTTGTAGCCCCAGTTTGGCAATGCACCTCAGTTCTGCAGATGTGCACTTTGAACACTCACACAGCCAGAGGAGTGTGCTTGAGCAGGTATTTAACTGCTTTACTCAGGGACTCGTAACACACAACTACCACAGACAGAATGAAATCTGCCTGATTAAGAAAACTCTGGAGGGAATCTCAAAATTAGTCTCTTAATGACTCTTATAATCTTAAAAATGAGACTAAAAAGTTAAAGAAATTGTAAAAAATGAACCACCTTACAACGTGTTCTTTTATTGGGTCTTTGATTAAAGGAAATCTGARGAGGGATGACCCGTGAATAATTGTCCGTTCATTTTGGAACTTCTACTCTTTCCATCTTGCTATGCAGTCTCGCTGAACTTCTAAAGTGCTTAATTAAAAAAAATGATTGGACCAAATCTTCAAAATCCTTCTGTAGACCTTGAATGTTAAAACAGAGGAAGTTGCCAGGTTACCTTATTCCAAAAGCAAAAGAGTAGGGAAAAGAATCACTCAAACATTTGGGGGTTTTCCCAAAAAATGTCCTCTCTGGTGGGGCCCAGCACTGGTGTTTATAAAGACATGACTTGATATGAACTACCAAGCCAATTTGCAGTGAGTGACCCCCCTGATGGAGACARCTGCAGTTCATACCTGTGGCGTGTCAGGGAGCAAATTTTCATTTCTGTGAACACATTTGTTGTATGAAAACCTTTGATGATTTAGTTTTCCCCATTTCCCCACTCTGACAGAGTGAACAGAACTGGTCCCATCACTGCTCAGTGTGTGGCAAGGTGGTGACARGGTGAGGTTTGGCCAGAGGTTGGACTCGATGATCTTGGAGGTCTTTTCCAACCTGATAGATTTGTGAACACTGTGATCAGTCAGAAGCTGTCTCAGGCTACACTGAGTGTCCACTGACACCAGGAAAAATGCTTTTCCTCGCTGTCTGCCGTGGGATCCCCCAGCAGGGCACGGCTCTGGGGACTCCTGTCCTTGCTGAGCCTGATGGCACCAGGCACAAGGCTCAGGGTTCATTTCTCATTGACATCWCTGACTGACCCAACTCTGTCGCTGTCCTTCTGCGACACAGATGCAAAGAAGGAATTATAGCTGAGGAACATGGTTACTACTCTAATATCACATTGATAATTATCTCTAATTATTATTACTTTTGCTTTGTGGAATTGGGCCCTAAAAGTTGACTTAAGAGCTCAGTGGCTATAAAGAATGAGAAATGTCAGGTTACCAGCAGAGCTGAAGTTCTGGGTTATGCTGTGCTGAATTGCTTGGGCACCTCCTTAAGTTCATGAATTGTCCATTAAAATCGACTGCTTTTAGAAAATACCTTAAAAAACCCAACACATGCAATCTCTCCACAGCTCGAGGATGGCCAGTTCTAATCAATGTCACTGTCAGAGCCCAAGCTCTATTGTTTATTTAAAAATTCCAACTATTTCACTTTCAGATAGCAGTACATGCTGTTTTGCTTATTTTCTTTGTTTACCACCTCTCTTTCTGATTCAGGGTTTTAAGACCAGTAAAACTGAATATATTATCCACATCCAAGAATCTCTTTTGTTGTCTCTGCTCTTCCCACTCCGTGAGAATGTTAATTCTGCTGCCAGGTCAGCTCTGGCGATCTGATGCCAACTCCCCAACCTCTCTCTATCTCCTGATAATAACTTTTTAAACAATAAAGATAAAACCAATCATAACACGTTTTTGTAAGTGCCCAGAAAAAAAAAAAAAAGCCATATTTAAATTGCTGCACCGACTTGAAAGTTCAAGGAAGCAGAAAGAAAATGATTATGCTCCTTTATTTCCAGATTTTGATATCCTGGCAGGCACACTCTGACACTGCAAACATGCTCTGCCTCATAATGCTACACTAAGGGATGAAATTTAAGGACATTTTAAAAGTTATATAAGGAGATTTATTGACAAGAAACCCAAAACACTGTCGTTGTAGACTTTATATCATTGCTAAGTTTAATTAATGTTTCCTTCAACCTTGATCTAGATAATTCTAYCCCTTGGGAGGAGGATGAGGGGAAATCGTTCAGCAGAAAAAAAAAATACCTACAGCTCTGAAAAATAAACTTTTAATTAAGACCAAGAAAACCCAAGCAATCACAAAATCTAACCTCAAGACAGAGAYAAAATGGAGCCATTTGCATTTTCTAGAGTAACTTCAAACTGTCTACAATCAATGCACAGGGTGTTTGAAGGCCAAATTTCTTTAAACTGTGCAAAAGTGTCCAGCACTAAACCCAACGGTGAATTTTAGCTGACACTTTAGCCACCTCAAATGCCTATTCTTGTGAGAACTACAAAAAAAATCTACATCCATCTACACACAAATGAAAATTCTCGAAGGTTTAGATGATCAGGAAGCTTTCAGTTGGAACTGCAGTGGGCTCAGGGAAATCTAAAAGAAGGCCACACTAGGTGCCTGCAGAGYTCCACGTCACAGGGATGGCAGAAGATGCCAAGGAAAGAGTGCAGGAGCAGGACTAACATTCCATGATAATTCCCTGTTATTCGCAGCCTCAGGGCCTCCTCACATTTCAGTGTCTTGACATTTAACTGACCTTGACAGATTTCCCCTGCATGAATTTGTCCAGTCTCATTTTTAATCTATGTAAACTTTGTCAGCCATAAAATCTGACAGGAAGAAATTCCGTGGCTTAATTAGAGGTTCTCTTGATAAGCAGCTCCTTTTGTTTTGAAGCTGCAGCAGCAGCAGCAGTTTCCTTTGGGGTGTCCTAACCCTGGCAGGGGAAGGGACAGTAAACTCTCATRGTCTGTTAATGCTCACAGCTTCACTCAGGGGTTATGGATCTCTGTCAGCAGCTCCCTCAGCCACCTTTCTTTCTGTCTGGAGAGCCTCTTTTTGGGATCCCTCACATAGAAGCTCACTGGTCACATCACTCACACAATGAACAGCTGTGGGATTGTTTACCATCCTCATGTAAACCCCACATGCACATCCTAAATTTAACTAAAGTCAACTGAAGGAGAAGAATAAAGCCCGAGGTTGAAGAGCACTCGAGAGAACACAGTGTGGTTGAGGGGAGCCAGCACAGATTTGGGCAGGGCAGGTCATGCTCAACCAAGCTCCTCGAGCCCTTTGGAGATGTTATTGCAGTGACAGATCAGAGAAATACTCTGCTTGTCCTGCATTTAGTGTTTCCAAAAGCACTTGGAAAAAATCCCCATCAGAGATTAACGGCCAGGAGTGGCAGGCTAGAGGTGAAAACAGGGCACTGATGCAGAGGCAGCAGCAGAGCAGGAAAACACCACCTTAGGTTTGCAGAGCAGCTCCCCATGGGACACAGCTCCCATCCCTCCCCAGGAGTGTCCCCCTCAGCCCTCCCTGGATCCGTGCAACACCACACAACAGACCCCAGGCACTTGCACAATCAGCAGAGAAGGTTTTTACAGGAAAGTGCTGATGAATTTTATCTGATTGAAATTAGAGGAGGAACRACAGCGAGGGGAGCAAACTGTAATGACTGGGGCAGAGCAAGCACGAGGCACTTACCTGAAGGGGCTCAGCAAGGACACGAACAATGCATTTCTCTCTCTTATGGAAGTCATAAAAGAGGTGTCAAAAACATATTTCAGGAAATTATCCACCCATTTCCAGCACCCAGGGCTGTGAGTTGATGTTGTGGCACTACTTTAGACAGTGATCTAATAAACAGTTCCACTAAAGGGCCTCAAAGCAGCCAGCAAAAGTACTAAAATACATCTGAWTTTTTTTTCCGGTGTATTTTTAATGCTATCACCAGAATGTGTGAGAAATACATGTATCTTTCTCACATACCCTGCCTTCCTAATATGAAGCTATCAAGGCAGCCACYCTTCTTCCTCTTTTTTGCACAAATGAGGAAAATCTAGCAGAATGACTTAGTTTATGGAACAGTTTGGGATTTTTGTTATGGCAAGATTGTGTCACATTACACAAATATATGAGGTTTTAATGTACCATCCTCAAAGCACTCAGATACTGATAGGCAGCAATGGAGGGATAATTACAACTTTTAAGAGAAGGAACAAAGAAATATTCCCCCTACTGAGTAGTATAAATTCAAGACTAATAAGTAGTTATTAGTATCACACAAGTAGAGCTGTGTAAATTATGCAGAAAAAGTATTTACAGATCCATTTCAGTTTCCAAGTGAATTACTTTCAGCCATGTTCTACTGTGCTGGATGCTCACTTTCATAAAAAATTAAAGCTGTTGTGTTTTATTACAGAAACACAGTTCGTGGAGAGGAAGTTTTTAAGTTTCATTAGACAGAGATGTTATTGAAAACAAGTTCTGAATCTTCACCAAATATATTCACATAGGTGCTTGTGTACCCAACCAATTAAGGCCTGGGAAGTCCATGCAGTGCTCTAAATCATTCATCGCAAGAATCAAGCTCAAAGTTCCAACACGCRCAACAAAGTTTACCACAAACATTTCTCAGAAACATCTGAATAATTAATACACGGCTGAGAGAATCTCAAGCCRTCCTGCGAGCCGAAAAAATAAAATTATTTTCTATGAATTATTCATTGAGCTCCGCATACAACTCTTCCCCTTAACCCGGGAGGATTTACTCTTTTTAGGTGATTATCTTCCACAGTGGCTCTGCTGCCCTGCAGCGTAAGCGATGCTGTGTTTGTAACTCTAGGCTTGCTCCAGGAGTAGCTGCGCCGCGGCCGCCAAGCGCTTCAAAACACAACAACACAGCGAAGGAGGCAGAGGTTTGGACTGTTCCCTTCCGCCACAAGCAACCTGCCTGCCATCACTGAGAGGAGATGAGCTGCACCCCACGCCCTCCTGCTGGAAAGGTGTCCTGACTGGGATGCACTCCAAGGTGTGAGCTCATTTTGTTAATAAAGGGCAGAAAGGACCTTGTTGTTCGCCCTTCAGAGCACTTCTCTAAAGGGTTGAAATGTACATTAAAAACCTTCTGGGAAACATATGTTCCTTCCCTTTTTTTTGTTTTAAGTTTGCTGGGCAGCACAGAAATCCTACCCTGCAATACCTGTTGTTCCTTATTAACACAGATTAGCATTCCGTGGATTTACAACAAAAAAAAACCCCAGATGACACGATAAAATTTGTTCACCGATGCAGCAGAAACCAATTACTGCACAGAAACATGAAGATTGAAAAGCAACAACTTGTGACTGTTTGTTCTGGCTTTTTTTTCRYAACACAACAACTGAAATGTGTTGTYGTGTTCCAGTTGTGGCTCTTTTTTCCACAGCCCACCTSTCCCCTCCCTTCCCTTTTCCTTTAAATGAGCGGCTGCTTTATCGTCGGATGGAGATGCAACTCTCTCCAGAAACCCAGGGAAGAAAGAGATCCTGGAATTTCTGCTGAATGCAGAGAAATAACAAAACAATGATATAAAAGCATCCGTGAAGTGCATACATCAAAGTCAAAAGGAATCTTTGTATTCTGCCGGTAATGCTTACAAGGTAAAGTGGCATGCAGATTTCTTATTTAATAAATTCCCACAGAAAATTAGTTTTTCACAGTGGGAAGAATTTCAAGGCTTGCTGCGATGAACAGGCAGGATCTAATCACTGCTCAGGCTTTGTAGATACACCAGGGTTTGCAGATATTTCAATGATCCAATTATTCTGTTGAGGCACAATCACCTTACCTGCATACTAATCAACTCATCCGCCAACATGAAACAGCTCTGGCTTCTCTGGAAGCTCTAGACATGTACAGCTCCCTGGTTGACCTTCTGCCAATTACATTCATTTCAATTCTATTAGCTCATCTTTTGCCCAAAGGTGACATATGCACAAATCTATAGGGAAAATTGCCTAAATCAACTTTCCACTGCACGGGACGCRGAATGGTTGCTCAGCGATGTGAACAGGAGGCATTAATCCTGAAGCTGCATGCAACTGGACACTAAATAGCAATGAAATTTTCAGACACAGAACCTCTTCAGAAACTGYAAAGGTACATTCCATAAAAACGAGAGGGTTCTGTTTATTAGAGGAAACAAAATCAATTCTTTTATACCTTGTGAATACCRACACAGAATGAAGATGAACAGAGCCTGGATGATTTCTGCTGGATCACTATTTAGGGTGACTGTCGGGGTTCCCTTTTGAGGGACTTCCTTCACACTTGGCAGCTTTGTGATGTTCTAATCTCATTCTTTGTGACTGTGGACTGAGATATTGGTARACTTACTGAATTTGTTACCAGCAGAATGCTGGAGCACAGCGAGMAGAGATATTTTTAATATTACATTTTCCAGCTATGTTTTTGTTACAAAAATGCTTGTTATCCAGACTTTCTAATAACAGCTTTCTCCACAAAATAACAATTGAATCCTTCTAAATATTTATTGGTTTCTATTCCAGAGAGTCATATCAATTTCTAAAAGTCACCAGTGTTTTGTCAGAACATTTCTGATGCTCATAAACCTGGGAAATTAAGCAAAAGCCACAGCATTTTTCAGGCCTAATAGTGGTAACACCAGCTGTTCTTTAGTTTAGAGYTACAATACTAGATTATGTTTTCTCTTTTATTCCAACAGTAATGGTATTTACATCGAGTGCCTGCTCTATSAGGAAATACATGACCTTCTGCAGTGCTGCACGTGAGCAGTGAGAGGAGAACCACAGAGCACTTGCAGGGGATCAAAAGGCACCCCCGTGTCAAACCATTAACCTTGGAGCTCCTCACGAACCCACGTGCCAGCATCAGGAGCCTGGGATGGTGTGGGGCAAACACCCAGCCCGGGAGCAGCCATGAGTGTGAAAYATTGCCTGTGATTAACGGGACTTATTATTGATCACTCGTGCCTTGCCAGAAACCCCTCTGCTTTCTCTTTACTGCCTCTTTTCAGTTGTCATTGGCATTTCAGCCTCTCCTGAAAGGCGAGGGCAGGGGGACAGGCCAGCAGGGGCACGGGGACTGCCCCTGTGCGGTGATTCCAGATATATACCAGCGATTCCCAAGCTTCTGCATCAGGAACTGCTCCCAATCCTCTGGCACTCCTCACCCCTGGCACCCTGAACGTGGCAAACTCCCCTTTCCTAGCCCTGCACAGCCTGCCACGGGCACCAGGGCAGGCAGAATCTGTAATTCCCGCATCAGTGCTTGGGTTAAATACTCCAAGGGGCTCTCGAGGAGAGCTCGGCTCCATTAAACGGGAGGGATAAAAGGCAGATGGTTTTCTGGTTTCCTTCTATTTCATTTTTTAATACAAGGAGCTTGTTCAAGGTGGTAAGGGAAAATAGCTCCTCAAGAACAATATTGAGGTGAATTTCTATTGCTTTTTTGTCCTGTAAGCTTCTTACAAGGGAAAAAAAAAAGAATCAAATAGATTCTCTGGAAGAATTGACTTTGTAGAATAATAACACAGAAGGAACACAGGAGGAGGACAGATGGATAAGATGCACATGCTCCTAACAAAAGGATACACTGTTTATTTATTTTTCAAGGCCATTTGTAACACGTGAGTGTCCCCATGAAAAGCTTTCGAGAGGAGAATGGAAAATGCTCACAATTGGGGAAAAATGCTCAAGTACTGCATATTTTACAGTTATAAGTGTCTTCTATACAAAGAAATAAGTCTGAAAAACCTGTACGCTTGTTTTTTGTAGCCGCAGATTACCCATTTAAGTAAATAAATAAAAGCAGGTGTAACTCTGCCACATCCACGCAGAACTGACACCGCCTACAGCACACAGGAAAATCCATTAATTATAGAACTCAGGTCATTCCTAAATTTATAACCGTTATTATGAAATAAAAAGCGTGTTTGTCCCCTGTGTGGATTTCACTGATAAGTCCTGACAGTTGTAGCTGTGATGGCTTTGAACTGGAGAGCAGCTGAAGGAGCTGTGCTCTGAAAGCTTCTGATCTCTGTCAGAATTATCTATGCAAATCTGGGTGACAAGAGGCAAAGAAGAGGGCAGTCCCTTTTCTRCATTTTGTCAGTTTGCCTGAATGACCTCTTCTTTAAAACACCTACTTAACCCTCCATCCTGCTATTTTATAGAATAGCTTTCCTTTTTATTGTGGCAGAAAATCTATTCACCTGCTGCACCCCAAGCCATGTGATGGCGAACACTTCTCTTTTTTGCTAAGCCTCCATTTATCTTTCAAAGCAGAACAGAGGCTGCCAGGTGATCTTGAAACAATTAAAATTGATGTGAATTTCCCAAAGATATTTCATCAGTATTAAAACAGCACAGCTCAAAGATTTTCAAAGTGGGCTCGTCCTTTGCTGTGTAAAGGAATTCAAACCAGAATATGGCTCTGCACAGATTCCTCACTGAACCGAGCAAGAGAGATGAGGCAGAGAGCAACGACCTTGTGTGGGCACCTGCCAGAACCTGCACATCAAAGGCACAGCTGAGATCGGGTACAACTGGAACAAGATATCCCACACCCTCTTTCTGAYGGGATGCTCTCTGTAAAAGCAACTTGGAGAATAATTAAGCATTCAGAAGTTGTAAGAGGAGGTCTGTGTGGCTCAAAGTGTCGATGGGTTTGGTTGGAGAGAGGTGAACAGTCCTGTGACAGAGCTGAACACAGCGTGGGCCAGGGATGGGGCTGGCACTCTGTGTTCTCACAGGGGCCACAGGACTGGGGGTGCTTTGAAGAGCTGAGCTGGTGCAATGAATTCAGAAGGGAAGAATTTTGTGAGGGAGAACAATTATTTTAAATATATACACACACACACACACACATTCTAATATAACACAGAGTTATATAATTCCATGCTCTATAAGCATCTCAATAAAACACACTTTTTCCTCCCCTCTAGAAAGAAATATCCCCTAGCCAAGGTTTGCACATGGAGAGGCCATGGAAGTGCAGTCTGTGGTGATGATGCTGAGTTCTGCCAGCAGTCCCCTCCTGCTCACAGGGAGCTTCTCTGCTGGCTCAAGGTTTAGAGAAGTGAGAGAAGCTTTAAGGATTAAATTATTCCCCAAAGATTTCACTGGACTTTTTATAGTAGCTAAAAATAACTTTAGAATTGAGAACATTGAAGCAAAAATTCTGTTGTGAATTTTAAATTGAATTTTAACTAGCTGGAGATTAGTGAAACGTTTACTGAATAAAACGCTGAGCCTTGAATATGAAGAGTTTAATTTTTGTTCTCGTAACTTGTTCTGTAGTAACAGACAATATAACTGGAAGGTAAAAAAATACTTTAGCTGCACACACTTATTATTGTCTTCCTTCCACGATTGCCTGCTTGGTGTTGGACAATTTCTTGCCCTGTCATTTGTAGATTTATGAACTTGTAGTACAAAACATCTCCAGCACAAATGTTTAAACACTGTCTGTGATCAGGCTGAGTTCAGTGCCTCAGGGGGAAGAGGCCTCCAGTTCCCTCCCCACACAGCTTTGCAAGCCAGAAAAATGCTCATCAATAACTTTCTACCAGGTTATATTTATATAACAGATAGAGCTCCTAATACGCAGGTGATCTTAGTTAACTTGATTTAGAAGAGCTTCTGAAAGAATGGGGGGAGAAAGGTGGAGATTCATTTCTTTTAAAGCAGGGCTGTGAAGGAGCTTCCAGCCTTCTGAACGGAAATGGGTTTCTGGCTCAAGTATAGCAAATTTTAACCCAATCCCAGAGCTTGTTTAGGGTTTAAACCTAACGTGAGTTTAAACCTAAAGGGCTTAAACAAGATGAGTACTTCAGTGCCCAGGAAGAAGCACACAGGAGCACTGTGGGTGTGCCAGTGATGCAGCACAGCCTAAGGAAGGTGAGCCCCAGGTCTGGCTGGGACAGAGCTCCGGGAATGCAGAGAGCTGAACACGAGCTGTAATCCTCCCTCTCCCGCTCCTGGGTTGGTTCCACTGGGAAGGCAACTGCGTTAACTGGGAGCTTGTTGTGTCTGTAGAGCCTTCTCACTTTTGAGCAGCGATTTACAGGCGCAGCCAGTGCTCGACGACACGAACAGCACAGTGAGAACACTGCTCCTCCCAGGGCTCCAGCACACACTTAGTGCAAGAGCTATCAAGGTCTGACACCAAGGCCCTAACCCCCAGCAGGCTGAATTCATTGAACTATCCCTCCAAAACAGTCACACTTTAAATACCACATAAAAAAGCATGCTGGGCTTTTAGCGTGGACTTGTTTTGCTGATCCACTGTATGGTGCTCATATTATATGCAGTATAACTTAATTCTAGAGTTTTCCCGCCCAAATTTGAAAATAATATTTTTTTATTTGTTTGCTGAAAGAACTATTGGGGTCATATTTTGTTAATGTCTCTTCTTTCATTTATTTATATATACGTCCACCCCCTCACTCACCCAGAAGTTGCATTTTGTTGTGAATGAAATAAATATTAAGAACCTAATACACAACATTAAAATGTTAATTTTT
Source organism: Amblyornis subalaris (assembly GCA_018881555.1). NCBI lineage: Eukaryota > Metazoa > Chordata > Aves > Passeriformes > Ptilonorhynchidae > Amblyornis > Amblyornis subalaris. The sequence goes on along the minus strand of JACAXG010000057.1, from coordinate 3,501,476 downwards.
TTTTTGGTGAATGCCTTAGCAATTTCTGTTTCTGCCAAGAGCTGCCTGATGCTAATATTGCCAGTCTATACCTGGTGTGAATATTGGCATTCATTTTACATTTTACGTTCATTTTATTGCCGTCACCCCAGCACCAGGCACTGTTTTAGTGCCCTGATACGGTGACTAACGCTTTAAACCCTGGAGAAATAAAGATAAGCAGTGGGAAATACAGTCCTAGCAGGGATTCACAAGTGAACATTTCTCGATGAAAAGAAACACAATAACTTTACAAATGTTTTCATCAGCATAATCCAAATCCTTATGAGTCACAGCAGAGGAGACTTGCCACAGATTCCTCTGAAATATTTACGACTCTTATCATTTTTCAACCAAATCAATGGAACCACGTTCTGAATCACCAACTCGCCTGGCTGTTACCAGGGAAATTTGCAGAGAGGGGGAAAAAACCAAGTGACAAGTGTTTGGCTTGTTTAACTATTCGGAGCAGCCGACTCCCTCCCAACATTATTCATGCAGCATTTCCACCAGGAGGCTGCCTGATTCCTGCTCTCTCTTCCAATCTTTTATAAGCCGCTTCCTCAGTCTAATTAAAGCAGAGAACCCAGCTGTCTTCCCCTCTGCTTCAGAGAGCTAAGGGAAGAACTCCAGGAAAAGCACTCTTCAGGGACTCCACAGGGATAGCCAGGATCTGAGCACTGGGAATTTCAATCTCAAGCCCCAGATTTCTCAGAGCTAACACGGAGCTGCGTGTGCACAAGTCCTGCATTGTGGTGTGACAGCTCACTGCTGCAGCCACGGGCACGAGAGAGGGGTACTGAAGGAGAAGCAGGTGAAAATATGGCATTTCCCACCTGATCCTAGAGCCTGACATTCCCACTCACCCCAGGCAGGCTCCCAGGTCAGCTGGGAACAGCCCAGTCCTGGACAGCAGCAGGCTGCCTGGTGGGAGCAGGGTGGGATGGGGCAGCTCCTTCCAGCGGGTGCAGAATGGGACTCGGAGGCAGGGGGGAACCCTCCGAGGGCTCTTCCTCGTTGTGCTCCTGCCAAATGGGGCACAATGTGAGTCGGGGGTAGGCTGGTTAAGGACACTCACACTTTCAAGGAGGGGACAGGAGAAGGCTGCAAACCTTCACCTGCAGGTTAGAGACAACACCTGTCCCCACCAGGAGCCCAGGCTGGCCTCCTCTTCCCTGAGAACATGCAGCAGGAGGAACGTGGATGCAATCATCAGGCTGCTGTGGAACCAACCACAAAAGCAGTGCAAAATTTCACTTCAACAGAGACAAATTCTATTTCACACCCTTGGCAGACTGGCTTCATCACACAATTGTTTCCCCCAAGGAAAGTGGGAAGACGCTGCCTCTGGAAAATGCCCTGATCCCATTGCCCGTCCCTCTCTCCGTGAGTGTCCATGTGAAAGACAAGCACCTGCCCAGCTGTCCTGGCAAAGCCAAGGCGAATGGGGAGTGTGGGCTGCCAGCAGCAGCTGCCAGGCAGCCCTGCATCACACCAGCAGGGATGGATCAGCCCTGCATCACGCCAGCAGGGATGGATCAGCCCTGCATCACGCCAGCAGGGATGGATCAGCCCTGCATCACGCCAGCAGGGATGGATCATCCCTGCATCACACCAGCAGGGATGGATCACCCTGCATCACACCAGCACAGATGGATCAGCCCTGCATCACACCAGCAGGGATGGATCATCCCTGCATCACACCAGCAGGGATGGATCATCCCTGCATCACACCAGCACAGATGGATCAGCCCTGCATCACACCAGCAGGGATGGATCATCCCTGCATCACACCAGCACAGATGGATCAGCCCTGCATCACACCAGCAGGGATGGATCAGGCCTGCAGCCCCCCGTGCTCCCAGGAAGGACAGAGCCCAGGAGCAGAGGGAACGAGCCTAGGAGCAGAGGGAACAGGGCTGGCTGTGTGATGTCCCATGGCAGTGCTCCAAGCCTCCCCACCAGGCTCTGGCTGCAGAGCTGCTCTGCCATCACTGCAGGATGAGGGAACTCCAGGCAGGGAGCACCAGCAGAGTTCTGGCTTGTCTAAAACCGGGATTTTGCTGCCCTCGTCAGTTTACAGCCCTTGGAAGTACCTGGTTTGCTCGTGCCTGAAGCTGACCCTCGAGACGAGCTTCCCCAAAGGGGTTGCAGCTCATTAAGAACTGCACTGAACAGTTGGCTGTGGATTGAGGAGAGGTGGCCTTACTGCATGATTAAAAAAAGCAAAATGAACTACTGGAAAGTGTATATTCACTAATGAATTTCCTTCGAAAAGTCGTAGGTTAAATCCAAATGTCAACAAGAGGATCCCAAGCTGTCCTCGGTTTCATCAGTGGAACGGTCAGTGCAGGCTACTGACTCCAAAGATAAATATTTAGAATAAAAATAGAAATGTCAGCCCAGAGAAATGCAGACTTTGCAAATCCAATTAAATAAAAGCCCCAGGACAGATTGTATAGTGATGATATCCCAGTACACTCCTGTATTAAATCAGATCAATATAGGAATGGACTTAAAACTGATTTTTGAGAGCTCTAAGCAACACACAATAGGGTAAGTTGCCACAGAACACTGTGAAAAGCAGATACTTCAGGTGAGAATGACAGAACAATGATCTTAATTTAACAGTGCTGAAAACTCCCTGTCCTTGAAAGAAATTTGCATTAAAATTAACAGTGTTTCCCTCGCTGGCACAGGAAAATTCATACAACAGCTTCCTAACACACAGGTCAAAATTAGTTAATTACAGGAAATACACGCTTATGGATGCACCAAGGCTTAAAGTGTAGATATTTAGTCCTGACATTGCCATACACAGTAGCTGGGTTATTCCCACACTGATCCCATCTGATGAGCTGTTCCTCACAGACTATTCCTTGAAATACATTGGGGGCAAAATAGACCAAAATGAGCCTTATGGTTTGAGTTTTGCTTGGAAATTAGCCAGCCAAGTTAGGGAACTGCCTAAAAGCAGCTTGTGTCCCGTGTGAAGGGTGATGCTGACAAGCCACACGCGTGTGACGTGAGGATGTGACATGTGCAAGGGAAAGCCTCCCCTCCATCCCGTTAGAAATCCCAATAAATGAGGGATCATAAACATCTGCTGCTTTTGACCACGTGCATAGCACAAAGAATTATTCCCCATTGCACCTCTCAGCTTCTAAGACCTACAAAGTTGGAATATTTCAGAGAAAGTTGAACATCAGCCCTCAACTCATCAGTTATCGACACCACACTGCCTGGTCTGGATCAACAGGATTTGGATTAAAAGTCGTTCCCTAATCCTCCTCTTTGAAAGGGAAAATATCTATGCATTTAAAACATCAGCTGCTTCATTCCTTCACTCATCAGAAGAGCTTATCTGCAGCCCTAGACAAGTGAGAACATTCAAAGTTATGTGTGAAAAGCAAATTGGGAAAAGAAGAGTGATAAATGTGACAGTGGTCAATATGTTCAAGGGTTTGAATGAAAATCTGAATGGTGTAAAGATGAAACACACCCTAATTACATAATAAGCCCAAACAGTTTTCACACTGCTTTGATCTATTTAGTATTTTACGTTCAGAATTAAAAAGTTCTTAGTAATGCATTTACCTGAGTTATGATCACTCAGGGAATAAGACTGCTTATTCTCATTTATAAAGCCGAAACAACTTGTTTTCTTTTGTTAAGGCAGGAGAATGCAAATTCTACAATATCTTTATGAAAAACCATGATTTGACTAAGAAAACAAACAGTTCTAAAAGAAAATGTACAATGAAAAGTCTCTCTCTTCTCTATGTTTACAGACGAGGCTTCAAGTCACTGAACTGAAAACCCAAACTAATTTTGCCCTTGGATACAAATAACGTTTCCAAAGCCTAAATGGAAAAGAGGAATTCCAAAGAACAGCTCGTGCGCATGGTCAGTTCCTGTTGTTACGTCTTTGAGAGGCCTCAGCTTCAAGGGCTGCTTACTTAATCATTCATCCAATTTTGAATTATTAAACATGTTTTTGCTTTTCACAAATTTACTCTAATCTGCCCACCTCATATTTTTTTTTGTGAGAACTTAGGGAAGAACTGAGCTTGGCATTTTGATGAGCTCCCACTGCCAGCTCAAGGAAGGGTCTTGGAGAGGCATGGAGCAGCTATTCCCCAATTCAAGGAATCTGGACAGTTGACTAAAATACACAGAGAGTCCCAGTTACTTGAGAGGTCCCCTTTTTCTTGCACAATGGGAGTAAATCCCACAGACGGTCGAGTAGAAAAGCCCTAGCCTTGAAAAGCTGCCAGGAATTTATCTGTTTTACTAGCCCTTTACTGGTAGTGGAAAAAAAAATCTCAGTTTTTGAGTGCTTGAGGAGATTTTCCAAGACAAAAGGCTTTTTTGCTCTCTTATCCCACTGCTCCTCCCAGGTGCCAAGGAAATCAGTAACAAGACTAATAATGAGAGGGGAAATCACTCCAATGCAAAGTGGTATTCTGGAGTAAAAGGACTTCTGGAGTTCTTATTTCTTCCCCCAACCAACATCTCATCCTTACTTGGGCCATGATGTGCAGGGAAAACTACGACTGCAGCAATGATAAATCATCAGGAATAAGTCATAAAAACGCCTCACACACAAATATATTTTTGTTCCCCCAAAAAAATGTCAAATGCTAAAGGATCACCATAAATGAGAATAAGCAGAGTAATTTTAAAGTACCATCATTAACCCGAGCACACTGATATTTGCTTTTGTGACCTGCCTGCCTTTCACCCTGCCAGTGCCTTTGGCCTCGGGCTCCTAAAGCCTCTCTGCCCTCACAAATGCCACCCCACTGCCACTGAATGCCAGCCCCTCTGCCCAGGGGGACAACTGCTGAGCCCTGTGCCAGCTGACAGCCCTACAAGCGCAGGAGGATTTTTTTCCCATGAAGACAAACCCCAGCAAATCGAGTTACTGTGCTAACAGGAGCAAATAAAATTTATTTAGGAAAAGAACGCTCAGTGAGAGGATCTAATTAAAATTATTCAGGCTCGCTCTGCAGTGTGGGTGTTTTGGAGAAGGATAGCAGGTAGTACAGTACCCAGTCCATGGGAATTTATTAGTGTTGAGCTTTAACCCTACAACTGTCAGCCCTGATTGGAAAAATTACGTTCAAGGGTTTGCAGCAAGAAGTGATTAAGTGCATTTACAAAGTGAGGACATCCGTTCCCAAGCCGCCTAACATCAATTAAAGGAGGCCAAATTAAATCGATGTTCTAATTCTACAAAATTAATGGTAACTTTTTTTTAATAGATGTAACAACATTTCCCTGAGGTCCTGTAATAAATTCTTATCACAGCAACTCATGTAGAAAGTAAATGGTTACCTATCCATGAAAATGCCGTGTTTGAAATCAGTTATGGGAACGATGACAATAAGGTTCCTAATGGTTCCAGCGCTTCTTCCAAGCATTTTATATTTCATTTCTTGTTTCAGAGTTCTTTAGTTTTAAACACGAGGAAAGCAGGAAGGAAAAAAAAAAATTCTTGTTCATTATGGAAGTATTAATTTTTTTGCATTGGTTCATTTTAAATAGAGCATTCCTCTAAACTCACGGGATCAGGAGCTAATTAAGGCGACTTGTAATTACTTTTAATCAAAATGCAATCGTATGTCTTCACTTTATGTCATTTTATAAAAGTCAGAAGGGATTTTTTAATTTGTTTTGGTTTTGTTTTGTTGTTGTTTGTTTGTTTTTTGTTTTAAGTGTTTGGTGACATAAACCAGATATTTCAGTTTTCCATATCCTCAGCCCTGCTCAGCCTAGACACAGACACAGCTATTTCAGAGGCAGATTTGCAATGCAGCAGCTGAAGTGAGGTCACTCCTTGGAGCAGAGCATCCCGGTGAGCCTGGCTGGGGGTGAGGAGGAATTGGGAACCACATACCCTGTGGGACCAGAAGCTGAATTAATGGCTCATATGGTTTCTAAACTTTGACATTCTCTCTACCATAATGCACTTTTAATTATTAGAAAAGACACATTTGACTACTCTCTATGGCTCCTTTAATTTAGTATTTAAAGTATTAAGCAAAGGGCCATAAACCAAAATTTCTGATACTTAGAGCCACATTCAGGAATATTTCTCACTGTCATTAACTCTTTTCTTTCTGGAGCATCTCTCCTAAAGCACTGTCCTGAGAAGAATCATAATTGAATATTCAATCATATGGCAATGAATAAAGTATCTATTAAAAGTTTAACAGAAAAAGGATTAATTTAATCTGCCTGTTTGGTTCAGCTTTCTGTTTGTGTAAGTCTAGGCCTTAATCTGCTACTGGGCTTCCCTTCTGAAATGTACAACCAGTATTCAATTGCTTTCTTGGGTTAAGGCCATGCAAGACTAACTAAATCAATTAATATAACTCAGTTCTCAGAACAATGACTTTATAAATTCAGCACATTCTCAGTATCGATTTAAAATGAGGTTTTGTTACACAGGTTTTGTAGTGATGCTTCAAAATTCATTAAACAGCCCAGATATTTCCTCCTAGAACATTATTCTAGTCTCCTGACAATCGGTGGCTTTACCAACATGTAATCATCTATGTTTATCTGTAGATGCCCTTGTGTTATTTGTCAGAATAAATCATCTAGAGCTCAAACACGATGCTGTTTTCAGTTTCATGTTTTCAGAAGTCCTGCTGAATGTGAAGAGCTGTTCAGCTGGGAGCTGCTTTGCCTCCCCAGAGAAGTTACAGCAAAAAACACTCCCTGAATCCAGAGCAGGAAAGAAATCCTCTTGTTATGTTTGAAGTCTGAGACTGTAAAGTCTGCATAAAAAAGTAATCGAATTTAAAAGATTGAACTCTCTGAGCTTCTCTAGATGGTTTGGAATCTACTCTGAATTTCTTCAAATCCTACTCAGGACAGCATTCACTGTGTGCTGTGGGAACAAAGGGCACTGAGGAAGAAGCAAATGAGATACAGAGAGGAGAGCAATTTTCAAACCAACTGCTGGGAGTTACTCTGTTAGAGAAACCCTGTAAAGATGGTTCTGAAGCCTTTAGCCCAGTCTCAAAATCATAAACTCCCAATCCAACACACAGCATCCTTTGGTCAGGAGAACACTTCAGTCATGCAGCACATAATTCATCATATGCGAAGAATTCATTATAATGTGAATAAACCACTTCCAGGCTATGAGTAATTGGGAACTCTTTATCACACCAGAAATTGAAATCGTGTTTCAATAGCAAAGAAATGTGGAACTGCTGGGAGAAAAAAAACACCTCCACGAGCAACTCCACACCCTGGGCTGCCTCTGTAATCTGCCCTTTCACGAGGTGCAAGGTGCAGATCCTCCCAAAGCAAAGAGCTGCTTCACCCTCCACAGACATATCATAATTATGACCTCTGAGAAAACTCAAGAGAAGGAAACATTTTGGCCATGCCTTGTTGAGAAGTTGCCATTACTGAGGAGGAGCAAGTTTCACCCATTACCTCCGAGGTCCTCACTCTCCTCCAGCCCATGGCAGTGTCCCCCAAGCCTGCTCCTCTCTTTCTCTCTCCCTGAAGCAGAGACACCAGTGCAGGTCCTAGTGTTCACCTTCCCAGCGTCCACCTTATGAACAGCAGGAGCCAGAACACTCCTTTTCCTCTTCCCCCTCTCACAGCAACATGAACATTTCTCCAAACTGCCCCTCCAGCTCTCAGTCGTCTCAAACCCTCCCTGGGGTTTTACAGAGGGACAGGAAGCACCATCAGTGGCTGTCAAACATGAATGGGAAAGCAAAATATTTTAGTACTTCAGCCAAAAGAATAAACCAAACACACACTGCCCCAAACACCCCCTCATAATTTCTTCCTTTTATTTTATTTCTGTAATTGGTGAAAAAAAATTATTTTTCGTGATATAACCAAAGTGCTCTTTGCCTCACAACTGTTTTACCTGTGAATAGATGTTACTTACATTAATCTGCTTTTTATAAAGGCATTATTTCCCCTAAACAAAACCACATAATGCTCTATAACTGCTGAATGCATGTGTTTGTACTGATGGAACACTGCATCCCATTTGTGCTGCAGTGGAGCTTATGGTTGGTTTGCTCCAAACTATTTACATTTCATTCATAAACTTTTGCCAAAATATCTCTTTTGTCCATTTTGTGCACAATGTTAAGCAGCAGTACAAGGCTTAATTATCAAGAAATTCAGTCTTTCCTGCATTTTTACACATTAATTGAAGCTGTTGAACTAAATACCTGCCAGAAAAATATCTTTTTTTGACCAGACACTGCAGTCCCCAGGCCAATGAGACCTTTTTCTGTTTAACAGTGACGTGTGGGGACCAATTATGAACAATTTAAACTCCTCTTTCTATTTCTCAGCTTCTGCCACCTTCTACCTAAAYTGAGATCACATTCAGTGCTCTTAAAACCTGGCACGGTTCCATTAAGGCCCAGCTCCATTAAAGTTTATGAAGCTCTGCCAATTTACATGGCAGAGAACTTGGCCTGTGGTTTGTTTAAAGGTTATAAGCCTCGCCTGCAAATACTACAATTCCATGTGGAATTCAGCTGCTCTTTAATTCATGCAGCTGCCCATGTCAGCCAAAAGGGCTTTACTTTAGACTCTCAATGAAATGGAAGAATAAAAATGTTAACCACCTTTCTGTGTTCTTATAGGCACCGAGGAAAGGAATTTTTATCCCATTATTTTACATTGTACCTGATGAAATTTCATCTTTTTCCCTTGCTGCTGTAAATTATTTTCGTTCAATATCAAGGCAAAAGAATTTTTTTCCCACCAATTATAGAAATAAAATAAAAGGAAGAAGTTTATCCACTCTGCTTTCCAGTAATAGAATTTCCAGTGTGAGTTTTCAGTGTATGAACTGATAAACCAGCTGAGGTCTTGCTAACCTGATCTAGAATAATTAGTCAAAGGAAAGACATCAGTCCCCAAACAAACTTCACTAGGCCAGAGGATGGAAGAAAATCTTTGTAAGAATCAGAGAACAGTTACTTTGAAATGTTYGTCTTCTTATTTTAAGCAGCCAATGGTGAGTACTAATGCACTTTCAACTAAAACTTCCTTTTGATGTTCTTCTGCGAGTACACTTCTTTTGTTAACGATGTACTTCATAAACATGACAATTGTTGCCCATGATTTCTCCCAGCACACAGCCAAGGAATACATGCAATTTTAATGGGAAGAGCATGCAAAGGCCTCCTGAATGCRAGTCCTTGCAGAAGGAAGAGATTTATCTTCAAACAAAGATCTACTTAAATATGTTTGTGACAGCTGAGGAATTTATCTCCAATTCTTTCTGCCTGTGGTGTGCCACATTGCTATTTTTCCCACAGCAGCATGCAAGAAGCAAACTAAGATGTCATATACATAATACAGAGATAAAAAATGACCCTATTTCCATGTCCATGTGATAAATGGAATGAAAGTTCAGTGAACACATATTTGCACATTAATTGAACTGCATGATTCTGTCCTGTTCAATCAAGTCACTACTCTATGTACCACAGGAAATTTTCCCCCAAGAACCATTAAACCAACTTTATCGCTTAAACACATACACATTTTCACCTATTTATCTTCTTGCCTTGCCAAGATAGGGGAAAAAAGTTACCTCTGCATATTCACATGATTGAAAACACATACACAGGAATTTATATATCACTACATCAAATCACTATAATGASAATCTGAACTAAGTGTTGCTGTTCACTGTAATAATCAGAGAACAAAGGTATTTGATCAACTTTCGCAGCCTATAAATATTTAGGAGACATTTGGGCTTTGGGAACATTAAGTTTTCCCTCAGAAATCAAGTTTCCTTTGGCTGATTTAATCATGAAGATCAATATGGCACGTCTAGAGCTGTGACAGTGTGATACTCTTGAAATCCACAACAGAAGGACTGAGAAAAGTGTGATTAATACAGCCCCTATAAAACCCTCATCAAAACAGGCCCAGATTCTCCTACAGGCAATGAAAACCTACAACGTTCAGCAAGTAAAGCAAGAAAAGAATCAATAAACAAAGTGCACTTTCAAGTCAATACCAACCCTTTAGTGAGACAAGCTTATATTCACTTCTGCCATCAAATTACTGAAACAACTTCTGGAGACACATATTATTAAAAATGTGTGTGTGTATAAATACACAAATAGAAAAGGCTCGCAGGATGGTTCGCAGTTGTCATTATTAAATCTCATTTTCTTCAGAAGCCTCTTAGGAGTCCTGTCCAAACAGATTTGGGCAGGGTTGGGAGGATGCTCTTGGTGAAGCAATCTTTAGATCCTTGGAGGAAAATTCCAATTTCAGGCTCCGTGGTCAGTATGAACCCAAAGAGCCACGTCAGCAGCTGAGGAGGTCTGGGTACAACCCTTCCCCTCCAGGAGCTCACTCTGCAAAGTGCAGCGACATCAACACAACACCAGCCTTGGGTCCCATAAATGGCTTTGGAGTCCTGACCAAAGGGACTGAGCATCATTTGAGTGAGAGAAGGACAAAAGAGAAGCCTATGGAAACTTCATAAAGCAGACCTCAAAAGGAAGTAGAGACTCAAATAAAAAAACCCAAACCTAAGCAAACAAAACCCCAAACCGCAAACCCAGGTAAAAGACTGTTTCCAGAGACAGAGACTTTACTAGGGAAGGTTGTGCAACTTTGAATGGAGCAAATTGAGGTAACTGAGTTAGTCCATGGACCATTTTTTATACACATATTAAAAAAGTTATCCAAGTCTAAAGCCCATGTAGGCAAGAGTTTCATCTATGAGAGCTACACATACACGTGGTATCATAGCCATAAAGATTTCAGGGAACAAACATTATGACCTTGTTTTGCAATCCCTCTCCTAGAAGCACCATGACACACCTGGATACCCTTCAGTGCTGGGACAGCTGAAAAAGCACATTTTCAAGTGCTTACAAGATCCAAGCTTTTGTCACTTGGAATGAGTAAAGATAATTTATGTGTCCAAGTCCTTGCCAAACTGGATGACAATTAATGCCTAGCACTTATTTAAAGAAATACAAAGTGAAGGCTCAAGTTCCAATCATTTATATTTTATAAATGCTCTATTTAATAATATATAATCAGTAAATTAGACAACTGCTTGTGTCTACACTGATGTATTGCATGATTCAATATATCTGGGGGTTTATGAAAGTTTGTAATTTCCATTCATTATCTTTTGCTGAACTACTTGCTTTCCAGTGGTAGAAGCTTCTGCTTCCATGAGTAAAGTAGTCCCCAAACCATAAATTATATCCTACAGTTTTGACATCATTTATTTTCATACCATTATACATGCCAACCTTTTGACTACTCAAGATCAAAAGAGTTGCTCTCCAGGCTCATATTTCACTATAGCTCTCATATTTTATGCAGCAAATTAGGTTTTACAGTAGCAGCTACAGCAAGACTCTCTCTCTCACACTGCACAGCTTAAAATTACTGCACAGGGTTTCAGACTGAAGGAGCACAATCCTAGAAATTCATGCTCGAGTAAAAAATGGATGAAAACTTTGTATAATTCTTTGCCACCCATTTTGTACAGTTTTCCTACATCTATAGGTAACTAATGTGGTTAAACCTCAGCACTATAAAAGGTGGTCAGGATTCTGGAGGGGAATCCATCAAATCCTAACGAAGGCAGGTATTTGATGTGTTCAGAGCGGGATGCACCCCAGTCACGTCCAGGGGTCACCCACCAGGCACACTCTGCTCGGAATTTCCTCTCTGCCACAGCTGGAATGTCCACACGAACTCGTCAGGATAATTGCTACAGCAGGGAGCTCCCAGCACTGACAATCAAGGCTTTATTGGGGATCTGGAGACACAGGGAGGCGCTCAGCGGGATTTGTGTGTGACACTGAGTTACCCACAGACACCTTCCAGTGGGAGTTCAGCCCCTTATTCAGCTTACACGATGGCAAAATACTTTTTAGTGGAAATTACTTAAGGCACAACATCAAAATCCCAACTTCTGCATGGTTAAAACTGTTCCATTCTAAAAACTTGACTAGTAAAAAAGAACTTTAACATAGAGTTATTGATTTTACACTTGAAATTATAAATATTCATAGTTATATAATACAGAATTATCTTTAATCTATTATCTATTATTTTTTATCTATTATCTTTTTTAAAAAAAATTACTGATACCTATTTATACACGATTCATGGCAACTTGACTTAGCCAAAGCTGAAGTGATTTCAACACATCAAGCAAAAATTACAATCTGACTGCAATAATTATCCTCTTGATAAATTCTAAAGTCCTACTACAAACTACAGACTTTAAAACCCTTAAAAATAATCTAAATTATGGCTATAAGTAAAGCTTTATGTTATACTCCTGTAGAAATGTAGTTTTTTATAATGCAAATATTTTCTTGCTCTAAATACATGAAAGATACGAACACTAAAAAAATACTAATAGCAAATTCTTTATTAGTATTAGTCATCACGATTGATCCCTCCAAGCCTCATTCCCCTCGTAGGGAAGAGGGAATATACAGCTGGATGGGATTAACAATGCACAGCTTCAATCAAGTGCTGCGGCTGATGCAAAGTATCGATGCATCGGAACAGGGAGAAGCTGTAATCCATTCACTCATCCTGAAAAACAGCCTGAAAATAGAAATGGAAATGTCTCCTGTCCTGAGCACGCCCGTCCCCTGCGGTGATGGCACACGAGGTCCTTGCACGTTAAGTGTGCTCGGGAGAATGAAGCAGGACAGGGAGCTGAGGAAGATGGAATGGCATGTTTTTATCGGCTCTGGGCTTTTAATACAGCACCTGCAATTTACCCTGACAGCACCCAACCAAGCATTCACGTTTCCCCAGATGAAGTTTCCATTGATATTCTAGTTTTCCCATAGAAATCAATCAGGCAGCCAACAGGATTTAAAAATTCCTCATACACCAGCAGAAAGACTTACAAGTCTACCAGGAGCAGAGCACACTGCAAACTATCAAAGCAGCAGTAGCAGCACAATACTGGCACAGGCACCTTTTCTGAGCCAGTTGTGCTCTCTGTTTACACATACACTTTTACTGACTCCTTTTCCAAATAGATTAGTTCACTTTGGCTTTAGAAGCAGGAAAAACAAGCAGGTCCTGCTGGTAATGAGGCTTCCTTCATTTCTCGAGCCATTTTTGTGTCACCCACAAAGCGTGTCGGAGTTTGGCCGCAGCGCGCACCACGCGCCTGTGCCCAGCCTGGGATCAGGGCAAGGCGAGCACACCCCAACATCAGCCCCCACAGTGCTCTGCAGGGCTGCCAGGCCATGTCTGCCACGGACACCTTGCACACCCATCCCTCCTGCACACCCATCCCTCCTGCACACCCATCCCTCTCAGCACTCACGCAAAGCTATTTCCTGCAAGCGGACAGGGTTTTCCGTAAGCGTTTTACAAACAACAACAAAAAATAATCAGTGGAAATTGTCCCGGCAAAGGATTTTTCTCCTCTCTCCACCCTACACAAGGAGAAGCAGAGGGTGGCTGAAGGGAATTCGTGTGTTGCCCTTTTCCAAATGATGTTGCTCCCCAGGCCTGACCTATTCCTGCCACGTCTGGCGAGTGGGGGGCTCAGCAGTGACATTTCCTGATAACCAAGGACATTAGGGATCACTGTATAAATCAGTCACACTTTTGTTATCATTAGGGCCATATTCTGCTTGTTATTCTGAGGTTTTCTGCAAACTCTGATTTAATAACCTCCTTGGGCTTTGAGCTGATTTTGGCTCTGTTTTATTGAGACATATTGGCACCCTTTCCTTTATGAGAGTGAAAAATAGGCTGCCTTGACATTCCTCCCATGAAAGCAGGCAGAGAGCTGACACACAGTTATGCTGAACTTGTATTTCAATCAGGCTTGACCTCTCACTTCTCACAAGAAGGCCTTGAACTTCACTGTATCATTTATTCAAATATTGCAAGGGAAAACAGGAATCGCAAGAAGATTTCTGTGCTCTATTTTGGTAACACCATTTGTTCCAGAAAGAGGAAAAGAAATTACGCTTTCCCTAACATAAAGATCATTTATGCTAACTGCTAATTAGGAAGAAGAACACTCTGGAAAGTCACATAGTTTACTGAATGAGACATCTTTTCATGGGAACAAAGGTACATATCAAAAGCAATAAAAGGGCTAGATGCCATATACCTGCAACAAATAAAGTTATCAGAACTGAAAAAAGGCATTCCTCAAACTCTTGTTCCAGCAAATTACATGAAAAATTTATTTTATTGTGTATGTTATGGCAATTGCTACAGCTATAGCTGGATTTGAGAGTGTTCTCAGACACTTTTTGTAATAACATTAACAGGGTCTGTAATGTGTTCAAACAAGAAACCAGGGTAACTTGTGATAAAATCTTCCTATCTGACTACCTATGCATAAGTTATTCCTCCTTAAGATGCCTCTAACTTGCATATTTCCAAGACAATGACACCAAAAGCCACAGTGTGGGCAAATTTGGCAATTTTCCTTGGAAGGCTTGGCTGCCTACAGCTTTGACTCTGTCACCATTGGTTGCCCCTCTGTGTCAAAAGAAGGAAGGAGGGGCTTGGGATCACTTGGCAGCTTTCTCTGGATGTGCTTGTCTCTACAGCGGGGTGTGGCAGCCAGCACTTGGGGGAAAAACCTGACTGGTTTGTATCTTCCTAAAACATTCCACAATAGCACAAACATGAAGTTTTCATCCAGACCTCATACAAAATTTAGCGAGGGAACACAGCAACGTCACCTAAGAACAAAGAGGAAGGAATAAACAAATCGCAAGACTACTTGGATCGACAGTTCAAGAACAACCAAGTAGCACTTCCAATAAAAGATTTTAGAAAACAAACATGAGTGCTTTCTTTATTCAAAAGCAGAATAGAGATCTTCCAACACCAGCACTACAGCAGCAAACAACAGAGGAGCTCTGATGAGACAAGGCATGACACAGAGCCACAACAAGGGGGTTTGGGGTTGTATATTTCTCAGAACTGTTCATGAAGACCCAAAATAAAACAAAACAAAACAAAATAAAATAAAATAAAATAAAATAAAATAAAATAAAATAAAATAAAATAAAATAAAATAAAATAAAATAAATAAGGCGAAACACAGGGCCACTATTCCCAAACCTGAGGAAATGTCTTGTATGTCTTGTCATGCACACAGTTACTCAGGGCCTCAAAAACACACCAGAACTGTAGGGCCATGCCTGCGTAGGTTTCAGGAAGAAGTTTTGGGAAGTTTGCCAGTATGTTCAAAGAGATCATTTCCTTCAAGATGAAAACTGCCTTTAATTAAAACAACCAGCAATAGTTCTGCATGCCTGTTACCTTTTTAGTTGCTATTTTTGTGAGTTGCTCCACTGAATTCAGTCAGACTATTTCCAAACACTGATGCCCCAATTCAGGAAAATGCTTCATTATCCTTTACCTTCAATTAGGATTTGCCCTGTATTGGGGAATGTTGACATTCCTTCTGAGTGCTTTCTTAATGGGAGAAACAGCACCCAACAGTAACCTCTCACACACAGATCTGTGCCTACAAAGTCACCTGGTCCGCAGGCTGGAGCACAAATGTCAGCTGGTGAGCTCTTGAAGAACAACCAAATGTGTTAACTCAAGGTTTTCAAATGATTAAAGTACCAACAAACAGAGCAACTCAACTGGCCAGCTCAGAAACTTGTAATATTCCTAGAATTTTACACACACAAGATAAAAAAGTACATGAGAAYATTTTACGAATAAATAAGAAAACAGAGTTTTTATAAGGGAGTGAAGTCAATAGTAATATCTGCACAGTGACAAATCTCAGCCCCCAAAATCCCATTACAAAACAAGAAACTGAAAATGACTATTTATTAGTGGGGTCTTGATATGAGAGCACCGAGCATTTGAACAGTGCAGCAGTGAATAAAACAGATACAAATCCTACTCCCTGAGACAAGCCAAGTACGCAATTGAATCAGACCAGCTAAATTGAACACTAATATTACAGTCTTAATCGAAATAAAAATGAATGATCTCATTCTTTTGCAGCATGCAAGTGAACTCGTGTTCTCGTTCTTTAAAGTAACTAGCACAGTTTATCTATTCTCTTTAATAATGCAATTTAATTTACCAAAGGTTCATATTAAAAATTTATCTGGCTGCAGCAGAGTCACCTAGACATTTTGTCACAGTTAAACATTGGCTTTGGAGCACATCACAAATTCCCCACTGAGAGTCCGAGCAGGGTTTCACAGAGGAACACTCTGAGCTTCCCACTGACACTACATTCCAATGAGTCAGGAGCTGTGCACTGAATAAAAATATCTGTCAGTTATTAACAGTGCAGTGACTTGCTCAGCAGCAATGTTCACAGGAGACAAAAGCAGCCCAACACATTAATGGTCACAAAGGGCTGCCACTTTTGCTTTAGTGATTGGTTATTCAAAACATACTCCAATCATCAGAATATTTTCACCTCAGAGAATACCTTTAGACCATTCAGACCACCTAAAGAACTCACTCATCAATAGAAAAGCTGACAAAATAAATGTGAGCCCAGAAGRATCAAGCTGACCTACAGCAATGTCAGGCACCCAAGGCAGGCAAGGTACAACAGCACCAATGTCACTCCAGAACTCAACGAGAACTCAGCTCGTCACAAAATTCAACTGCTCTTTCCTGTCCCAGCTGTTTCTGTTCGAGCAGCTCATGCCATGTGGCACCACAAAAGTGAGGCMAGCCAGGTATGGAGTGGACAGAACACAGGCCAGCCCCCAGAACCCCTCTGGAGCAGGTACCAGACCCACTCAGCTGAGGAGCAAAGCAGAAAAAGGGAAGRGCACAGGGAAAGGTCAGGTTGCTCCTCCTGTGAGTGGGAAATAAAACCCACGCTGAGCAAACCTCTGAACCGTGTGGGGTTGATGCCAGGGAAACCTTCAGAAAGACCTGCACAATGGCAAAACCTGCCTAGGAGGACTTTATGAGCTGAAATGTTGTTAAACCATGACCAGAATTCCAAAGGTTGGCTCATTAAGCACCAGAAGCAGCACAAATACCATCCTGAAGTAACTTAAACTTTCACYCCAAAATTGTAAGCGAGCTGGCCCCCTATCAGAAGCACAGGCAGCTATTTAACATTCCACCAGTACAGGACAATTTCCTACCTCAACTTTGCTGGCATCCAGCGATGTCAAAACCTGAAAATTACAGGAAAAATGCATTAGTATTGATCCAACAAAACAGGAGTGGGATTAATTGGCTTTTGAGGTAACTGACAGCAATTGGTTGTTATGGCTTGAGGGAACAGAACTGAAGGGAACTGTCTTTCACACTGACACTATTCACCTGTCACGCACATCAGAAGGCAAACCCAGGGATATATGAAGACTACAGTAAAATTCAGGGATATTGGGTAAAAATTCAGGAAACATACCAAAACAGAACTGGAAAAWWATGTTTCTATTTTTACTAATTTTTAATTTGTTTCTGAACAGAGATGATGAGCAATGCAATGGTAAGCCATTCTGAGACATCAGCACAATTCCCAGGATACACTTCAAAAATAAACCAATTCACTTCCACAGTGCTGGAAGCAACAGAGTTTGGAGATCATATTCCATGTGGACTGTGACAAAGGAAGTTTTGCCACATCCTTCTCACTAGGAACACTCTGGTGGGCACAGGTGTCCGGGTTCTGGCCCCGTGGGAGCTCCAGTGCTGACTTCCAGCAAGCAAAGCTGCACTGAGCACAAACCAGGAGTTCTCTCTGCCAGCCAAGGGTCACACTGAGCTCAGCTCAGGCTGGTGTGTACCACTGGGGAGATACAAACTCAACTACYATGAAAAACTGCACAAACCCCACCTCAGGCCTTACAGATAAATTTGTCATTGATATTAAAGCAACTTAAACACTTTAAGACACATATACTCTAATATTATAGATCAAGCAACACTCATGAAGTTAATAGGCTGTTATTAGGCTCAGGAGGCTGTTAAACCATGTTCGTAAAACAAAAATCTTTGTTAGGAGTTTATGTCACAGTATTGTCACCACTTTACTAGGTTGAAAAGCCCTTAATAATCTCCTCACAGATTCCAGACTGACACCTAGCTGTAATTCTGTCTGCAGGGGAATAGATCTTCCTTTATATTGGTGTTAATCATCGCTTCCAAAGGACATCACCAATTCTCCCCAGCTCCTCGGAGCAGCAGAGGGAGTGACCAACCATGACCCTGTCTGAGGGAAGGGGAAGGAGGGCTCGGTGTTTATTGAACAGAGCTCAGCCTGCACAGCAAGAGAGACAATTTGTGTGCAGAGCTGCTGTTCAATGGAAGACATCTGTGGATTCACCAGAAACTTATTCCAAAGGAATTTAGGAATGGAAATGAACTCCTGTCACTTCACAACACGGTACCTGCAGTCACAAACAGTTATTTAATTTAACCCGATTCAAAACCAGGTTCAGCTCTATTTGAAATGTGTATCTTTGTTGTTAATGGGATTTTTGAAGCTTTTCAAGAATTTCTATCACACAAGCAGCACTTATTTAAATTCCATTTATTTACAAACAATCTATCGCCTTTTTTTTGTTATTTCTCTTCATCAATATTCTTCAGGGCTAGCAGTTAGTTTTCCTTTCCAAAACGAACCATACATGAAGTCATGCCATCCATTCCCTGCTGGCATTCCCTCAGGTCACTCTGGTAGTGTCCCCTCACAAGAAGGTCTTTCTACAAATAGGCCCAGTAGAGTTACACTCTTCTTATATCAACTTAATTATATCTTTCTCAGAGGCAAATGACTAAAAGCAGATATTATAGAGGATATACCAAAACCCWGTCTTAAACCACCAGAATTTGGAGTGGAGCTTCCTGAAGCTGCCATAAATCCTGCTCTAAACCCTCAGTCAGAGGTGCCTGTCTCTCTCTATCAGCCGTGCAAGAAATGTGAATAGCACTGAACAATGTGGCTGTTCCAGCCAGGACCCACCAATGCCTTGCAAGGCAATTGCTCTTCTGTTTTAATAATTCACCTTACGAGTGCAAAGGCCATATTTCTCTTTTATRTTTTTGTACCCTCACATTGCTTTAGTCCTCCAGTGGTCAGCTGGACTGCTGGACATACGATGCCCCKGTCTTCCTTCTCCAAGTTATTGTCTGATAAATCCCTGTTCAGCAGTTGAATTCCAGCTAGTTCCTAGAAGCATGACCTTTCACTTGGTATTGCTAACATTAATTCACTTTTATTTCAATCTGCAAGACCATCCATCTCTCCCTGGATAACATACCCAGTTCCTCCGCGTTAGCAATTCYTCCCAGCTTTCCACTTTTATCAAATTTCATTAGCACCTTCTTTTGCCAAGCATACTAATGAAAAATTATCCAATGAAATGACAAAATAACTCAATACGGTGACTCTGCGAAGAGAAGCAAAATGTTGAGCAGTGCAGCACCAGCTGACCCTGGGACAGCAGGGCAGGGTGCCAGGCTGTCACACCAGAGTTATCCTGGTGAAACACTTCAGCAGCTGAGAGAACATCTGCATCCAAGCTGGACACAGGGACACGAACACGGCCTGAGTTATTTCTGGGAGCTCTGCAAAATGATCCTCATACCAGAGGGATTGTGATCCTCCAGAGTGTGTTCATCACTATACCAATGGAGACAAAGATGGAGTGCTTCTATTTAAAATAATGACATTCCTCAAGCTAATGTTTAATTAATAAACAGTAAAACACATTAATTTAATATTATGGGTCAAATAACACTCGTGAAATTAATGAGCTGACTATTGTTAGTCTGTGAAGACCTGACAATTACCTAAAACTTTTAACAGTGATTTTTATTTAAGTTTATGTATCTTAATGCAGTGAATTATCATTCCACTTGTATGACTGATTTCTTCCTCCCCCTCACTCCTACCCTCCTGTTCCTGAAACTTGTAATTTCTGGCCCAGCAGCTGTATCTGCTGTCATGTTTGAGAAGCCAGGGAATGAAGACACAGGAGCAGTACCACGGGAATGACAAAGGATTGCAGCTCCAAGTCACTCTGTGCCGTAGGCTTTGAGGAAGTGTCTGTGTGTCACAGAGTGATCACTCCATTAAATCCTCTCAGGAGGCACTGCCAGCTCTCAATCTCCTTAAGCAGAGCTGGGATTTGCAGCCAGGCCGCCCGAGACACAAAACCAATTTATTCCCYGCCATCCTGGGCAATCCTGGGTAAGGAAGGGCCTCTAACGATGTGTCCATAACAAGCCAATTGTTGCAGAAGGTGGGAGTGGGCCGAGCCGAGGGAGGAGCAGAGAGGAGCAGACAAGGGCTCACCTTGCCCTCCAAAGGCTCCCCTGCAGATCCCCCCCTGCAATCCCCTAGAGCCCTGCCCCACCGTTTGGGTGAGGGATGATGCTCATTCCCTGTCCCCCTGGCATTTTATGCCCTGGTTAAGACCACAGCAATTTCACCCAGAGAAATCCCGGCTCAGGTGAGGGATCCCTGTCTCTCACTCCATAATCCCTCTGTGACACAGCAAAACCATGGCTTTATGTCACTTTCTCAAGGAAGATGCAATTTATTCTTCTTGTGCTTGAAGCTGTACGTGACTGACAGCAAACAGCCTTAAAAATGGCTTTTTTGCTGTTCCTGAAAGTTGCACTCTGTTCAGGACTTCTCATTTTCATAAGGAATCCCCTGAATGTTGACAAAAACATAGATATGGTGATAACATTGCAAAAAAATTAAGTCTTTTAAACTATGTTTACTGTTTTTAGCATTTAGAAAGGTCCTGTCTTGAGGTGGATGCATCTGCAGTTCCTCTCTCCAGAATGAATAGAGAACAATATTCCCCATTCTAAACCAGAATGCAAATAGCTGCTATTTGCAGCCCAAGCCAACACTTTACCAGAAAGAAATAAAGGAAACTTTCTTGAATGAAGAAATCTCCTGAAACATGAAACTGGAAAGCTCATTTAATGTCAATTTTGTATTAAATATACATGAAATTCCCTGTGTCAAAGGTCAAAGATGAAAAAAAAAAGGCAGGAAAAAAATGAAAGGTGCATGTTATGATCCAAGATTTCACTGAACTGTCCCATCTCATCCATGTGAGAAGCCCTTTTTCTGTTACCTATTTTTCTAAAAAAGGATATTTTCTTCTTAATTTTTTCACCTTCTCACATCAACCTGAATCCTGTACAGGTAAAAAAAAAAAAAGTTTTTACCTTTAATATCTTTCCAACTTCCCAGGTTCCTATGAAATAAGAGATCTTTAAAAAATGAAAGCAGGACTAAAAAATAAATATGCCGCAAATAAACACTCAGAATAAGCTAAAGAAATCCACCTCCTGTAACCTGGACTTTAGAAATTTGTTTGGAATATTAGGCAAAGATCAAGATCTGCACTGATGGGGTCAAGGGCTGAGACTTGACAAGGCTCTGAGACTGTCCTGGCATTTACCCGAACAAATGTGAAATTCTGCTTTTAAAGGTTTGCCTCACTGAGCTCAGGCAGCATTAAAAATCACAATTTGATAATCACTGTGCTGCAACCTTTTATTAAACTCGGAGTCCACCTGTGGGTCAGGAGGGATGTAAGGTTGATTCTCCACTGGCTTTTCCCATTTCTTGTCTGCCTGGAGCCGTCRCCAGGCTGGCTCCTCAGGATTCAGAACGCATTTCTGATTGTGGGTGCCAGACCAGGGCTCTGAGCAGGATCTGAGCTGTTGGAGCTATTTCATGACAGGGCGCAAAGAAAGCAGCCCTGTGCTGAGTATCCTTCACTCCCTCTGCACTCTGTGATGTGAACACTTACCTGGAATATCACTGCTTCCCCGTGATAAACAACAGCAGTGGGACACGAGAAAAAAAAGGAAAAAACAAACCAACAAAACAACCAATTCCCTTTAGGAATATTGCAATGTACTCTGGCACTTTTAGTGTCGACAAAATTAGAAAAATAAGCAAAACCTTGTTGCAATACTTCACTTCCTAAAGCACTAGGCCTTTGAAACATGGAATTCTAATGAACCTTGCCAAAYTTAGTGAAGTAATCATGATAAATACAGCTATAAATCTAAATTGTCTTTAAATGTATTTAAATAACTCCRTCAAAAGCACAGAAAAATATGCATGCAAGAGAGATCACCTTCTTGCTAAAGCAGTTCTTGCTAATTCATCAGTTTTCATTCACCTCCTTCTTGATTTCTAAAAGAAATTCTGGAAAATGAAGCAAAATTAACTTTTACATCCCCACTCCTTAGACTACCAAGAACCCTGCATGTCCTCTTATAAACCTAATCCTTGATGGTCACCAAAGCTGCTGAGTGTCAGGAAGGTGGAACTTGATCCAAAAATGTTAACCCGTGGAGGCTGGGTTTTTTCATTTGTCTTCTCACTGTTGTACTGACCTCGCTCAGATAAATTTCTAATCTAAACCTATTTTTCTTGATTAACACCCTGGATATTTTTTAAAAAACTGGCTGTGAAGGCTTTAAGAGATCTATTTATAGCAACTCCTCTCTTCACAATATAAACAAATTGGCCAAACTGAGAGTCTCTAGAAAAGCCTCAGGTGGACTTTTCCCTGGGGCGTGAAAATAAACACCTATATTTTCMAAAGCTGAGGTTTCATTTTTTAAAGCAAAATCTTCTGTCCCACAGAAGCTGTGAGGGCAAAATGCTGCTCTTCAGTACTTGCTCCTGAAAGCACAAGTGAGAAGCTCCTGGGATAGCCTGCAGGACCAGCTCTCTGAGGCTCCCACGAGGCTGAACTTAGCATCCTGTGGCTGTTCCACGTGACTGCCCAGTGAAAAAATCCAATCTATTAAAGACATACATGAATGGAATGTGCTGAAGGGACAACAGGGGCAATCAAGACTCATATTTCATAGATATGTATCTTTAATTAAATTTTGCTCAGTTTATTTACTGCTATGGATAACAGCATTAGATGACTCCAAATGTCTGTAAACTCRGTAAGTACACAGGCGATGACTTTAGCAGCTGGTGAAAAATATATCTGCCCTTAACTACTTCCTRATAATATTTGTGGTGCTCAGTTAATATTGGCTGTTTAAGGTTTTTCAGCTAAATTTGCTCTGTAAATCAGTCTGCAAAAAGTAGAGTAGTTATCATGGATAGTTCACTTAATGTATGAAGTCTCAGTCATAATGTCATCTTTTTTAACATTTCTGTGGTGTAACCTSAGTAAACTGCCAAATAATTAAATAACAGGAAAACAATCCCTGAAATACTTGATTTAACTAACAGATACAATGATATTCATGGAAGAGTCTGTATATTTGTGTGACTGGTACAAAGCAGTTGGAAAATAACACGGTTTTGTCTTTGAAATTATAACTCACAAAGAAACCTGAGCTACACAGAACTTGCCAAATGGCTCCTCTTTAATAAYGGGAATAAATCCCATTACTCTTAAAATGAAATAATGCCAGAAAACATCAGTACATAATAAGTTAACCACAAGAAATACACAGGTTTTGTATGTAAAAAAATACATRGTCTTTGTTTGTTGTCCTTTTAAAAGTAACCCAAGCCTACTTCAGCGAAATATCCACATGCACTGCTGCACTGCAACCTATGATAATCTTAGCAATCTCCATAAGTCAGCCAAAACTAGGATTTCATACTTATTAGATGGTAGAAGTTCRTGATCCAGAGTGCAACCGCAATAAACCAAATCTGAAATTCAAGGTAAACAAAGCATTTTCAAGCAAACTGCTGAGCCACTACAGCTTTTGCACGGATTCCGGTCAAAATGACATTAACGCTCCCCTGCTTAATTTAGCAAGGAAAAAAATTAACGGGAATTTAAAACATAAACAAAAAGACCTCTGGTGATTTTTTTTTTYGCGTGTCAATGATTCTGTAAGGCTGCAGAGGACAGAGAGAAAAGCTGGGTACRAAAAAATTCCCTCGCCGTCCTCGCCTCGCAACACCCAGCAGCGCTCTTAGCACTACMCATTGCACCCAGGAGCAATCCACTAACATGTTTTGGAATGCCCACATTATGCTGGAATAATATAAAAATAGATGATGAGGCAAGAAGGAGCTGGGTTTAGCCGGGGTGTCCYGCGGTCGCTGCTGTAATTGCGCAGGAGCTCATTACGGAGCCTGTCCCCCGAGCCCCCCGGCCTGGTTAAGTGCCAGCGATGGAAAGCAGCAGAGCGAGGACACGAGGTCAGCGCCGTCATTAGCCCTGAAAATCGCATCCCATCCCTGCTCCGCGGAGCTSGCACGGCCCCAGCCTCTCAMACAGAGGGCAAACACYGAGGTGAACTTCACCCAGACACTCCATTAACGGTGACCCGCGGCTCGCAGCTCCCGGGCAGCTGGAAACTTCCAGCAGTTCGAGGAATTTGGGCTGCTGCCCTGTGCCCTCGGCTCCCCGGGGCTGGGCCACCTGCAGCGCTGGCTGGGAAAAGGACAGTGCCCAAACTGGGAGGGGACACCCTGGTACCCTCGGCTTCCTCGGGGTCTCATCGCCTCTGTCAGGGGACAGGAGCTGGGGATGGCAGTGCCACGGCTGGGACACATCCCATGTCATGGGGAGGTGATGCTGCCAGCAGCCACCACCACAAAGAGGTGTAGCAGGGCACCCTACTCCCCATAAAATCTCACCTATTGTTTSTTAACCAGTCAGATAACCCAAATAGGATAAACTGGCTTGGAGKGAGTTATTTTGGCACCATGGGGTTAACACGGGGCTGGCATCTCCCACCTGCCAATAAACATCCCATCTTGGTTTGAAGAGAGCTCTGGCAATGTAAGCTGAATTTCTGCCTGACAGCCACTCACTTTACAACTATAAAAGCCACAGCAAACTTTCACAAAGTASAGATCTTCTATACATTTCCCTGGAAGTGTGTGGAGTTTCTCCCATGAGTGGGGACAACTACTCAGAATCACAGAATTAACCAGGTTGCAAAAGACCTTTGAGGTCATCAGGTCCAACCTATAAACCTGTAACTCCGTGGTTACTACCCTGGTGCTAAATGAAAGAATCTGTACATTATCATCATTTTGGTGGTAAGTTACATTCAACTCCTAATCAAGACTATTTCTTTTGCCAGCTTTAATATAGGYACCTTGATATCATGCACTGTTTTATGCTATGGTAGCATAAATCTACTAGTAGTTCTTTCAGTTTTATGCAGTGTAGTAAGTAATTCTGATTAAGACCTTCCGTCTGCTATCTTTTATCTGTTCGTTTGTCATAATAAATAATTCATTTTTATACAAACATATCTGATTTGCCATCATCAGAGCTTGCGGGACAAAGTGATTCAATTATACCTCTACAACCTCCTTAAATTTAAACTGTTGGCAAAACCTGAGGCTGAGGAAGGATTTACCTTCATTTAAACCCCTTTCTGTGGAGTTTAAATACAAAGGGGGATTTTTTGTGCCCCTCAGAGGCAGAGCACCTCAGAGTCCCATGCATGCGGGAGCTGGGCAGTGGGGTCAGGCAGTTCAGTCCCCACCAGCCACCCCCAGGAGCCACCAGCCACAGGCAGGGGCCTCTCAGCCCCCCCTGGGACCTGCAGGTAGCCCAGCAGAGACCCCTCCCAAATAAATCCTTCTCTGAACATCACGTGCCCCTGGGAACAGCAGCCGCACCTCTGCACATTCCCAGTTTTCAGAGGGTTGTTCAGAGCCGGGTGTGGGTTTCAGGGACACTCATGGGAAGCAGCACAAAGTGTGGGCCAGGTCCTGGAGTGTCCCCAGCTGTTCCCACCTGCCAGGCCCTGCAGACCTGGCCTGGTACAGACACAGATTCCTGYATTCCAGGGGGACGTGCTGCCTCCTCCCTCATTTATCCATCYGCGCTCCGAGGCCGTGAGGCACAGAAATGAAGACTGAGCTCTTTGCCAGCGTGCCCATGTATTCTGATTAAAGTGCAGCCTGTGAAGTCAGCCAAGGTTTTCTCAAGTCCAGACGCTCATTCCCACCTTTCCCAGRGATGAGTCCCTGGTGGGACGAGCCTGTCCACAGCCCCTGGGCAAAGCCAGGGCCYCGCCTTCGCGGTCGTGATGAGTTCTGGTCACAAAAGCAACAACCCCTCTGTCAATGTCAGAGACTAAACGAGTTTGACTATATGCTGATATCGTTCAAATTGTTTCTCCCGGCACTAGTTCTGGATGGTTTGTTTGGGGGAAATTAATGGTGATACACCAAGGTCGCTGTACCTCTGCTGCAGCCAACAGATGCTGACATATTAATGCCACCAGCACCAGGACAGAGCTGCTCCTGGCTGGCGCTGCATGAGCTGAGCCGAAACCAGCCACACCAAACAGCCCAGCCTCATAAATTCAGTCTAAAACGCAAACATTTCAAGAAAAGAGCTCCTGCACTTTCAAAAGCCATTACTCTGTATCATCCTCATCAAAACATGCCACTTTTTTTTCTTTTTAAATCAACCCAGAGCCAGCAGAACAATAAGAAACCAAATCTTTTTTCCTCTCAGCAGTGCAGAGCATTTTCAAGGCCATTTGTGAGCTGCCTATTTATCCCTGACATTCACAGCCCGACTACATCTCCAGTTCAGGTCGCTCTGTTACGCYGAGGTAGAAATAATCAAGTATTTTCCATCTTTTTGCTGGGAGGACTCAGCATATGCTGGGTTGTGCATATCCACAGCTTTGTTAACCTGTGGGATTCTTGTGGTAAAATGCCCAGGAGTGGGACRTGACCATTCCCAAAGATTCCAGTCAGTAGGGAAAGCAGCAGCCTAATGATTAGAAGGGGGGAGAACTGGGTTGGTGTGATGTCTAAACTAAAAGGAACACTTTCTTCTTCATAATCTCATAGCAACAACACATTTGCAAGTGCATTAGAAGAGAGGCTGAGGACAGATCAGTATGATGAAACCAGTGAGATGCTTCACCAGGATAAAGCAACACACAGCCCTCAAACCTCACAAGGACGTTTGAGATTTTTGGTCAGTATTGTTAAGTTTTAACTACCTAAAGCACTTCCTTTCAACTAATTTTACTACATTTGGGGGCTATTACTACAAAACAAATTACACAAAAGGCATCAGCACCCTAAGAGTTAGCTACAGAGAMTGTAAGTGCCACGTGTCAGAAAAGTCACAATTTTGAGTCACATTTTAAAATCTGTGAGTTCTGACAACAAGACCCTCACTGCAGCTGGGAAATGGATAGCAATTCTTCCATCATCCTGGCCCCAAACAGGGGACTTCCCATCAGCACAGCTTGAGAGTCCATTTAAACTGTGACAGGGCTGGAAAAAGCCTTTAACAGAAGCATTTCCTAAGAGAAAGTCTCATCTGTTTCTAAGCTACAGCTGTTGTTTATTCAATACTGATAGCATACAAAATAAAAGAGATGCATCCCTCAGCCTCAAACCCAGATGTAAGCTATTTTAAATCCTTTACCCCTGATTTCTCATCATGAGTGGGTTCATACCTGGCTCTTGGCTGTGTTTAATGCTCCAAGCCTTCGTCCCTGTGAACTGGGGCAGTCAATGGATGTGAAATTTGCCCCCTAAAAGCTCCCKCAGCACAGTGGCACTTTCAGCAGTGCTGTAGGAGCCAATTTCGCAGCCTCCTCTGCCACTTCTGACCATCACCCAGAGCTCACTGACACAATTAGAATTCCTACCATTTRTGAATATGAAAAGAGTCTTAATCCTTGGAGTGAAAGATCACAGCAAGAGATGCTTMTGATTTCCTAGGGCAGTAAGAAAATAGTGCAATGAATTATGTAAAATACTTTAAATATGGACACTACTGAAAGCCTTTAATTAGGAGGCAGAAGCTGTCAATAAGTAACACCTATTCTCTTCATGAGAGGATCCTCTGCCTTTAAAGGTGTGGTTAAAAGGCAGGATAATGTACAGATAATATTCTGCACATTTCAGAATTTAAATCTAAGTAATGTAATAAAATGCAGTAACAAGTGGTGTCCCTCAAGGGTCCTGCAGAAACAGCTTTGTCTTTTGGAATCTTCCCTGTGCAAAATATATTCAAAAATAAATCAGCTTTTCTTGAAGCCCTCTGCTCCAGGATTTATGTACAGTGAATTATTAAAAAAAAAAAAAAATTAGGAAGTCCATGCAAATGCTTTCCAATTACAATGTACCCCCATAACACTCTTGATCAGAAGGCTCTAATACTAAATCAGGTCTTGTTGAAAACCCCTTTCAAAGCAGATGAAAGCTCTCCTGCTTGTGAACCCCGAGCAAGGTCCTTCTSTCTGTTTAGAGCGAGGAAATGTTACAGGGCTCCATCAGCTCAAGATGATAAACCAGCAAAAAACCAACAGATTCTGTCAACAAGCAGATTCTGGAGAGAGAAATCGTGTCAATATAAAATAAAAGTAAACTCAGTTTCACTTAAAGGAGATTTGAGTGGTAAGCTGCCATTTTAAAAGAAAAAGAACACAAAAAGCATCACTGAAGCAACACATAATGCATGAAATTACAGCCAGAGTGGGTGAGGAACACACAACTGTGCACTGATGGGGAAAGCACGGTGTGCTTTGCATTGTGTGYAACCTGTGTGTACAGCTTGGCTCAATTTTGTCCCCTGAAATGTATTTAATTCTGAGTGAGGAGTGCTTTAAAGGAGAGACAAGTCAACAGGTCATGTGTCAGGAGCAACCAGACATTTCACCCCAGCCCCGTGTCACRGCAGCCACGGCTGAGGCCCCCAGACCGACACAAACAGTTCATAAACCTGGGGATGCTCAGCACGAGCCCTGGCACCACAGGCAATTCCTGCTTCAGCTGTTACTAAGAAACAAACCACACCAGAGTTCTGCTTTGCACTTTTGTACTTCTGAAAAATCCTCCCCATTATTGCACAGGCTGATAAAACGGGGCTGTCACCTGCCATTTGATGTCCCCCATTCCAGGCTGTGTTTGTCCCCCCAGCAGTGCCCATTTCTGCTGATTTCCTCGGGCACCTCCATCCCACAGCCAGGCACAGGGAAAGAACTCCTGCCTAGAAGGGGAGGGGGCRCAGCAGCTCCTGGGGCTGCTAAAAGATGAACTGCCATGACCTGGCAGAGGTAAATTGTAGCTCAAACACTGCTCTCAACCTTGTTTCTGTGGCTCAGGGAAGTTTAGGCAACCCAGACAACCTAGAAATCCAAGGAAAAAGCAAACTCCTCTCCAGTCCCAGCTCTGTGGGTGGGTGTGAAGGGCAGGGGGATGCGTGGAATGAATCCTRTGTGGAAGTTCCCCAGCACTAAACGCTGCTCTGAGCTGCTGGATGTGTGTTTATGTTCCCAGCCTGCCTACACTGCTCGCTCCAAAATSACTTGTCTCTATCCACCAGTGCTCCCATCAGTCCATACTGTTAATTTTTTATTTCCCAATCAAGAATTCATGGAGGTTAGTGTGACATTGCTGCAAACACCCTCGCAGCCTRGCCACGTAAATAATGGATAGGGCTCCAGAAATGCCAGCCAGCCTCTCGTCGTTTTGGGGAGCTGAAATCACGCCTGCCCCGACTCAGCCACGMGTAAACAACCAGGCTTCTCCCTGCACTGCAGCAAATCCCTCATCTTTCAGGGAAATTCAACGTGTCATTGGAATGGCTGCAGTTTTGGCGAGTGCACGCAGAGGGTTCGCTGTGACAGTGCTCACAAGGATGCACTGGGTGCCACTGTCTTTGTTTCCCCGTTAGAAAACCTGTTTCCAAATGCTAATAAATTTTCGGAAGCTCTGGTGAATTTTAACACAGTTAATGCATTTCCTACCACGTCACAGTAAACTACATCGCCTCCTTTACATTTCTGCCAATTTCTGCCATTTAGTTAAAAATCCTATAATGAACAGCTACTATTGAGGGCCCATTTGTTCCTCCCGTTTTCCATTTAACCTCAATGATTGCAGCCTCCCTTATTTCCTTTGGTATTGAAAAGTACTTTTACAGCATTACCAACACAACATATTTGTTAGATTTTTACTAATTAATTTTCCATGAACCTTTCAGCATGAGAAAAAAAAAAAAATCCCACGTTTCTGCATGAAAAATGAATTATATTTTCTCCATTTCCTCAGAAATTTACATTCTGAGCTCATCTGTGCCACATATTCTTTATGGATAATGAGCAAGGCATCCTCACTTAGCTGTCACTGAGGCAGTGAAATGTTTACAGTGTGCACTTTGGAGATTCTGGCAGCTCAGATTCTAAGAATATTTCTTATTCACAACAATAAGCTCTGTCCTAAATTTCTCTTGCACATGAACAGAAAAAGATTGATCTGAAGAATCCTTGAACTTTGCTGACCTGCAGTAATGCTTCTTTAAGAAAGGTTAGCTCAGATACTTCATGCTCACGATCTATTTCGTGTGATGTGACAAAGACTGTTTTATCCCTTTAACATCTTGCAGAACTTCCCGGGAAACTGAAAATATCAGCTAATGGAGAGACAAATGTCTTCATTATGAAGTCACAAACAAAACACACATTGTGTAACTTCGGAGCATTTTCTCCCACCGTATTTATTCTGTAACATTTTGGGGATAGGCTATTGACAGAAAAAAAGAAACCTCACTCCTGGTTCTCCTGCCAGTTTTGCGCAGGAGATTTCAGTAACTCATGGAAAACACCTCTCTTTAATTACCCCTCTGAAGTCATTCTTTAGCCAAGCACATAAGAACATGGCTGTTGTAAAGATTATGTTAAGGTCTCRTTGCTGTGCACAGGTCCAGCCACAGGCTCACAATGACATGCTTAAGCCTGTGGGCTTTATTGAACCAGGGCCTGGRAAAAAATGATCTTTTATGCTTTGTTCTTAGAAAGCCTCATATAGCTTGAATAAATCTTTGAAATGTAACCAAAAGAATCTCACACGAGATTGTCTTGCATTGAAGTCATAATGTCCAATTCATGCAGATCCAGTGGGAAGGTTATTGCTGTCAAGTTTTGAACTTGGGCTGTGAAAGACATAAAAAGTGACAGATTTCCTCCCCAGAAAGGAGAGCGCTGCCTGCACAGAGCCTTCTGCAAACCTCTCCTTCCCCAGCTCAGCTCCTCCACTACCCTGAGCCCACTCAGACCTGCTGGGGTGGTTTCTTGTAATCAATCACATGTCCAAGCGTAATTATTAACACAGTCTTTAATTAAATGAATCAGTTCCTTTGGACACATTCTAAGGAAAAGTCAGTTATCGAATGTTAACAATTCGAATACTTCGAATGCCTTTATGAGTTCTGCCTTGGAAAAATCTGGATTAATTCTCAAAGGTCTTCCATGTAGTTACCAGTTCTAAATGAATTTTTGAAAATATATTTAAACCTATATTTTCCATATATTACTCTAAAATGTTCATCAAGAGTAATTGCATTTTGTAGCATGAGGCAACATTTGCCATTACAGGAGTGCTGCTATCATGATTTTTCTGACATTTCAGCAGTTCTATTGCTTATATTATTTCCACTAGAAAAATATATTTTAGAAAAACAGGAAGATATTTTTATTGCAGAAAATGCTGGTACAGTGGGTGGAATAGCAAACCTAAGCCTTCCCAGATGTATATGAAAATCCCAATGTAAAGCAATGCTGTTTCCAGACAAGTTGTTGTTTTCACACCAATTATCCTGTGACTCAGTAACATCTTGATAACAAATGAAATAATGTAAAAGTATTTCTTGCCAATGATAGAGCTCCCCAGCCTTTTCAAATGTTCATATTAACTTGTCAGAGGTGAAGCTCTCATATCTGAACTGGCAAATGTGAATACACAAACAGTATTTCAGTGTTCTCTGCAATGTCACTGGGTTTGTTCTTTGACACAGTGTACAGTGACTGGAAATGTATTTTCAGAGTAACACCATGAGAGGGCAGAGAGAGAAGAAGTTCTCCACTCTGTGCCAACCTCTAGACTTCTGCAGGCTCAATACAACACAACCAATCAGCTGCACAAGGGAAAAAAAAAGCAAGGGTTTTGTGGGAGCGATGGGAAATGGKACCTGGTATTTCTTTTTGTAAGCCTAATGGCCCCCAGCCTGCTGTGGAACTCTAAATTACAATTTAGAGTAATTATAGCAACAGTCGGGAGATAAATTATTATAATGGATCTTCATAAATAGCATTAGATCYTCAGAAGATCTGGTAAGGACCCTGACAGAGAGAACAAAATCAAAGCAAGCAAGAAACCAGCAGGAGGTCCAGTCCAGCTAAAAAAGGTTGTACAAGGCAATCAATTATCATCTCTAGTCTTAGTTTTTGAGGTCTGTGTTCTTTATTTGCAAAAAACAGAGATGCRAATCTCTTGAATCAAGTGCAAAGAAACCAAGGAGTCCATATTTCCCATGTAAGTGGAAAATCAAAAGAAAAAAGTGTATATTCCAATTCTAATTTCAATTTGGAGTGACTGATCTAGAGTCCAACCTACGCAGCAAAGCCAGTAGCCTCCTACATTGCAGTTCAATTAATATTCACATATTTTAGCCCTGAAATTTATCTTTTCTCCTCTGAGTCTCTGAGACTCCAGACCTTCCCATTCCACCATACAGGAAAACTCACTGCTGATGATGTGCMAAAGACAACAATAAAAAGTCACAACAAAGCACCTGAGACACCCTTAAAACAAAAATTCAGCTTTAGTTTATATTAAAAACATGAGACAAAATTAATGGCCACCCTTAGACATACCAACTTAGAATGCAAAAATGAGGCAACCTCTRTGTTCTGGTGACAGAGAATTTTCTATAGAGAAATGTGGGATAAAACTACTGCAATAAACTGATTCCATTGGAATTCTGTCTGCATTCAGTGCATGGTACAAATTCTAGCTTTTTATTTAAAAAAAAAATAAAAATCACATCCCTCTCTACCTAGGGGATTTGAAAGATGTATTTCCTAGAAAGTAGTACACAATTAAGCTATTTTTACTGCTGTGTACACTACAGAAATCCAATTGTCAGAGAAACACTTCACATTTTTCCCACAATTGTTTTTCTGTGCAAAGAGAATTGAAAATAATTAAAACATTTTCCTTAATTTCCCCACTGTAAAGGATACTAGGCAAGTCTGACTAGCAGAAAACATGTATTATTGATTTTTTTTATATATATTCTTACTTGTGAAAAGACATATTCCACTTCTTTCCAGGAGAGGATCACTGATGGCCATTATCCTGCTGTTGGAAAGGAAGGAAGCTGTATATTATTCCCCTGTAGTCACACTTCACATGTTACTTGGTAGTGGAAACCTTGTAAGAAGGCTCAGAATAAAGGAATGAGAAAATCAGAAAGCTTTCACCGTTTCCAAAAGAATGTCTATCTAAATCGTGCTAACAGACCTAATTCCAAATGCAAAATGGAAGGGAAAAATGTTAATTTAGAAGACWGAAGCGACATAAAAAGCAACTATCTTAATTGTGCTTATCAGAAAACTTCCCTATTGTAATTGTGACTTAAATATTGTGGGCATAAGCTTTGATTGCCTGAATAATTCTATTGATTACAGAYTCATTTGTCTTGAAAAACAAACCTGCTTTAATCCAACCCCCTCACTTTTTTAACACCATCCGGAGCAAAACTGCAGAACCTTGCGAGTGCCACCTCTCCCCACCCCCGAAAGGGCTCAGCTGCGTCCCCTACAYGTGAGTTATTTGTTTGCCCCTCAAACCCAGCTCATTTCACACAAATACTTCGGAGGGCAATCAGGTAGAACAGCATCCCAGAGCATCAGAACTGAAGAGAAAGAGGAGACCCAGCTGCTGGCTGAGGTGGAGGCAGAAATTGTTTAGCCCACCCAGGGCACCCTTAGCATCTGTCCTGAAGCCACCGTGACCTCAAAGGTCTGTGCTGGAATAGCTGTGCCTGTGTGATGGGAAAAGCAGCCCCAGCAGCTCAGCACAGCACCTGAAGCAGGCAGGGAAGTTACACACGGCTCTGAGCAGCTCAGAGGGCTGAAGAACGAAACAAAGTGCTTTTTTCCAGCCATCGGCCCTGTATTAGCTGCCTGCTTAATGCTGTCAAATTATCCTCCTTTTGTCTGAGGAGCTCACACCGTTCCCAGCAGTTGCACTTGCATCTCAATGAGTTGTCACACATTTATTGTAATTACTGTGCAGAGGTGCCCGAGCCGCCTCCTCCCCGATTGCTCTTTCTCTCCATTAATCCCCTCCCTGCTCTGCAAGGAGAGGCTGCCCAGGGCTCGGGATGAAAGAGCGAGAGCAGCAGCAGCAAACCTGAACGCAGAGACTGCCTAACCCATCTTACAGCGGTCCTTCAGCAAACAGGACCTGTCCGTCTGCCCCCCGTGTATTCCGCCGTTTGCCACTGTCTGCCTGCCCCGTGCAGCG